>VWYI01039519.1:22297-49625 GCA_013399455.1 Anthoscopus minutus | reverse complement strand
CCCAGCTTTTTAACTGTTGCCCCTTCCCCTCTGGCCCCAGCCAAATTCTTTGTCTTTCTTAAGCGCCCAATAAGTAGCAGCCATCAGGTTTCCCCTCAGATAATGGGGGAAAATTCTAATAGGTGAGAAGGAACAAAAGGAAGGCCACCTAACCCCCAACACCACATAAACAATGCTGCACAAACAGTGCAAGTTTTCCCTCTGCTTCTTTTGAAGACATGGCAATGGCCTTCACAGTGCACTGTATACAGTTTAATTTATGGATTTGGGAAAAGTCTTTGCAAAATTCCTCCTCACAGACTTCTGCTTAAACTGAAATCTGCAGCTAGTCAAGGGAGGACATACGAGTGGATACAGAGGATAAAGACAGTTAAAAAAAAACTGGAACAAGCAATTGCTTGTCAGAAAGGCTCTTCTAAATTGGAGAGAAGTATTAAGCAGGGCTCCCAGAGGAATAGTCCTTGAATATAGTCAGCATCTAATGTATATACATGACTGACAGGGAGAGTGAACTAGTTAGTTGCTTATTAAGCTAAATTTGGAGCAGCAGAGGATATGGAACAAATAATAAAGGAGAGTTGAAAGAATTCCAGACTTAAGTATGAGCCCTAGTGTATTAAATGAGCTTTAACACAGACAGATGTATACCACAATAGAGCAAGTAGGAAAAGTGCTCTAAACAAAACAAAAAAAAATTCAAACTGTAAGAGAATAAAGCTCAAGGGCTGTAACTCTTACAGCCTGAGTAGAAAGGTACAAAGAACAAACAGGATTTCTTTACAACTATTGTTTCTCATTGAATTAATTGATTCACTCAAGTAGCACCAGATTTTTGCCATACTTCTGATTACTTGGCCCACAGGTTATTCGCAGTCCTTTTCCTGAAAATATTTCAAAGTATTTATTTGTGAGGCAATTCTAAATACTGTTTTTTCCCAACAATTAGAGCAATTGGAGCAATTCTGTAGCAAAAATTGTCTCATATTCCATTTATCCATCTACAGGATTGAAACTGCATGGAAAAAAGTGAAAATTTGGACTATCAGAACCAAAGTAAAATAACATTATGGGCTTATTTTCCAGGTATATGTATTTTTCAGCAAAGATAATATGCCTATGCTCTCTGGCATTGTGCTGATATACATTCAGAGTGTTCTGGAAATCACATACATTGTGCTGTTGCTGGCAGGGGTCCCCTTTTCTCTATTGCCCTGATGTGCTGAATTGCCACTTCTCCATGGATATAATGTAAATGTATTATCAAATGCTGACCATCTAGTTGTAGATGTGTGTCCAAACAATTTTAGAGTATATTACTTATAGAGGCTCCTTAGCACCAGAATTGCAGGAAGTATAGGAGCTATGTGCCTGGTCTGTCCAGGACCTACTGCCACACCAGGGACACATGAACTCTCTCCATGGGCTGTGGCAGCATTTACCAGCTCTCTCTTCACCACATGCATCTGCATCCCTTCTTCTCCTATAGGTGTATGGATAATGTTCAGACCATTCTCAGGGACAACAGGAACCAGCCATGCTTTGGGGCATTGAATGCACATCATCTTTTCTTCATCTCCTTCAATGAAAAGACAACAAGGCAATTTTAAACATCCTGCTGCCTCAATCTGACAGAACCTTGCAATCCTTTACTGCTGGCATGAAAGGATTTGTAATTCCAAGGTCCTTGTCCTTTTCCTTGCAGCTGACTTCTGTGAGTTACACACCCCATTTTGCAGTATTTCATTTTTACACAACCCAGAGGAGCATTGTAGAGTCATGTAGCCAGAATCCTGAACAGAACTGTAGCACTACAGTGCTGCGGGCCAGGTGAGGCTCCAAAGAAATCAGTGCAGTAAGGCAAAGCATCTTATTGCTATTGGTAGTGTAGCTATATTTTATTGTCTTGGCTGTCACCTTGGACAGCTTTTCTGGCACTGGCTGATGTGGGTTAGTCATGATTACTGGGGCAGAGACAGGGTTGTGTATAAATTACTGCCATCAGTTTGGAGAAGGAAAAATCAATAGGAACTTCTGATAATTTTATTTTTGGTTTGGAAATGGACTGGCAAGAGTTTTTGCTAATGCTTTAAAATGAATCTTAGAGAAGCTTTTAATTATGATAAGGATAGCTGCTAAATATAACAACATACAATACAAATATCAGTTTATTAAGTTTGAATTTGTTGCTAATCAGCAGTAATGCATGATGTACATTTTTGATGTTTCTTAATACTAAATAAATGGTTTTGATAATCAATTGGTATTTAATGTATTCATTTCTATCTCAAAAGGCAAATAAAAATATGCAGTTCTGAGTTGTGCATTGCATCTGCCCCACCTATTCCAGACCTGATCTTTTGCATTGAGCCGTTTAAAGAATCTGCAGCAATTGTAGGACAAGGCTTCAGAAGCTCATTGAAGTAGGGATTTGTGGGGTTTTGTTGCTCGGTTTTGGGGGTTTTGGGGGGTTTTATTGGGTTGATTTTTTGTGGGGTTTTTTTGGTAGTTTTATTGGGGGGTTTGGGGGGGTTTTTTTGGTTATTTTTTTAAAACTGCTGTAAAACTTAGACATGGCTGTGTTGCAAAGAGAGCAGTGGTCATTTGGAGATGTGGTAGCTTTAACCTTTGTCCCACCTTGGGCTCTGCTGAACAGGACCCAGCTTAACCTTAGCTAAGGCATCTTCATTGCTGCTGCTTAATAACATTCTTCAAAAGACTTGTCATTGAAAGCACTGTCAATGAGAACACATGTGATGCCTTCAGGAAACCCAACTTTCATTTAGAAGCATTTGCCAAATGTCTGTTTTGTTTTCTATATTTTTAGAATTTACTTTTTTTTAATGGAATGCTTTGGTATACTTTTGCTTGAAGCATGCAAGCTAATGTTCTCAATAATTAGTGCTTAACACTGCTTCACAAGCTGTTCTTAGCTGTGTTACTTTCATGGTGGTTCAGAACTTTTTGGAAATGTACTTTGTGCACAGGGTTTTCAGGGAGCCTTTGCTGTGATACTGCACAGGTACGTTAAAGTCTGAATACTAGTTCAAATTAACTTTTCAGTATGTTTAATTAAGGGCATTCAGATATCTTACTCTGAAGTCTCAGTGCCTACAAAGCTCATGTTTGGGTTAGGAGGTGTTTCAGCTTGCTGCTGTGCCTCATACCGTTACAAGGATGCAGTATACATTTCTATAAAGACAGGAGTTGAAGATTTGTGTTTGCAGAGTAACAGATATCACAATACAGCATAAATAGATTGTTACATCCACAGAAATATCTTGCATACTTGGCTTTTTAATAACTTACCCAGCTCTCTTGCCACATCACTGCAGGTTCTGTGGGTTCAGTTATCAGGAGAAAAAACTCGAGTTTCAGTAATGAGGAGAAAAAAACTTGAACTCTTCTCAGACTGTTGAATGGCTGGTTGGACCTTGAACTTAGAGAGTCTCATCAAATTGTTTTGTTACTTACAAGCCCTTTAGCAATTTTGGCCTACCAGATGTTTTGAATGCATATACTTCAGGTATCGGCAGGGTAGAGCAGGGGGAGCTTCTAGAGCCCCCTCCAAGGTCTGCTGCAATCAAGGTCAAAAGTGCCCATGCACTGTGACCCCAGTCATCTGCACAGGAGTTTGTTCCTTCTTAGTTTTAAATTCTCATTATTGAAGTCTCAGAGAAGCTCTTTTTAGTCTATCAAATAGAACTGAGTATTCAAGTGTCCAGATTTAACTAAGTAATAAAATAGTAAAAACAAGAACGCATATAAAAAAATAAATAAAATCTAATAAATACGTTACCTTATACTATTTCAAGCATCAGAATTGTCATTGTCTTCTTGACCAAGGGGCTTTGCTTTGGTTAACAAGTGCCTGAATGCTTCTCTTTTTTTTTCCCCTGGATCCACCAGTCAATCCAATAAAAGGTCCGTAAGTCCCTATAAACATGGCCTCATTTACATTCTTTATTTATTAAAGCTACATGAGAAGTGGAACTACAGTTTCATTGTGAGTGGTAGATCTTTTATGGAAGTATAACTCAAAGGAGTTATGTAGCCTTTATCAAGGAGATATCCAAGTTTGAGTTTAGGCTTGTGTGATGGGTTTTAGTGCTTTGTTTGCATTTTTAAAACCCTCATTAAAAAAAAAGTAAGTATAAAAACCCACAACAAAAACAACAACAACAACAAAACCTTAAGATTTATTCCTTGATTTTGAATTGAAAGGACAGCTTTATTCTTTGGTCCTTGCTCTGTTACTTGGGGTTTTTTTCACTGAGATGTGTTTTTAATCAGTGGTATATAATATTATTGATGTCTGCTTTGGAGAGAAGCTTAACATGGACTTTTTTGGCATGTCATTTAATGAAGAATCCAAGATGAATTATTGTGTTAGGGACTGAGAGACTTGACTCCCACAAATGAAACTAAAATGCCCTTTGATATACTGCCACCAGTGCATGGTGTAGTGCTGTCCTTGAACTGCAGTGAAAGGAGTCAAAAATAAGCCTTGGAGGCAAAACTCAGACTCTGGTTTAAGCAGGAAAGCTCTGTAATTGCTATGTAATGTAATCTATATTTGGAGAACATCTTTTGATCTTTCTTGGGCAAACTGCCCAGAGCAGAGATATCTCTCCAAAGGAACAGCAGGTGGTATTTGGGGTATTGCCTTTCTCTTTTCCTACTGGTTTTCTGTATGCAATATCTCAAGAATATAAGTCCAAAACTTTCTTATAAAGACTCAAACTTCCTTTAAGTCTTTATAAGTCAATAGCTGGTGCTGAAAATCCATATATTTCAGATTTGGGAAGTGTTTGACCCTTTTCTTTAAGCAATAGGAACAGCTAAAATTTAATGTTTTCAGGAGAACTTCAACTGACAGAACTATGCTCTACAGTCTTTATTTTAGGGAGATCATCTAAGCTAATTCAGGCTTTGAGATGCATAAATTTTGTGGACTTCACTTTAGGAATCCTGGAGGTGGGAAAGTTATTGTAACTCTTTAGGGAGTTATGAAAACAGAGACCTCAAGGCCCTGCTGCACAAGGAATAAGTAACAGATAATCAGATTGGAGAATTATGCCTCATAACTGCTAATAGAAATGTATTTCTCAGGTTTATCTCCTTTAACCAGTATACAGGGACTCTTGCAGTCTTACAAACTTTGTAAAGCCAAATTTCTAAAGCCAAGTTGATCTGATTGCAAAGTGTCTATCTGCCATTTTTTAAATCTCAAACAAATTCAATTTCATTTTAAAATTATATATTTTTTGTTTCCTTCTTTTTCTGTTATGTTTCTCTTGTAGTTAGGGAAATGACTCAAAATCTGAACCATCACAGAGCTGTTGGAAGGAGGGATGACAGATTAATTTGGCCCAGACAGGTAGAAAACATCTGTGATCAGTGGTGCAATTGTATTTCAACTCCTGCTGTGTTTTCCTCTTTTTAACCACACTGCCTAAAGTGTTCCCACCAGATAATTAGATTAACAACCCCAAATTTTTTTTCTCCATGCCTTTAGAAAGGAAAGCAGCATAGCATCCCACTAGACAGATTGGATTTAATTGCTATTCTTAGATTAGAAAGCAGAAAATCACAAGACAAGAAAGCTGGGAAGTTTGTTGTAAAATTTGAATCAAGACTTCTGTCCTCTTTTAGAAATCATTTAACCTTGAGCTTATTTTTGTCTGAGAAAATTATCTCTGATGTCAGTCAAATAATTGACATTCTCTAGAATCACTCAAATATTCATTGATGTCACTTAGTCACAAGACTGAATTTGCTGGTTCATTAGATATGTCTTGCATATGTGGTTTTATCTATCTGTGAAGAGAAAAATGACTGCAGCTGAAGGAAAATAGCTTTTTATTTGGCTTGGTTTAGATGTTCTTTAAATAGTAGGATTCTCCCCAAATCTGATGATAAGCAAAAGCAATTACTATATTAGTGGGAACATTTTTGGAGTCTGTTTGCCTACAAGATTAGTGTATGTTCCCCAAAGAGAGCATGAGGCGTTGTGTGTTTAACACTCCCTGTGCAGCACAGAGTAAGGAATGTTTCACTGTGAGACAGCACAATTAGATCAGTTGATTTTATTTATAAAATATTATTCATTTGCCTGTTCATTACTGTAGGTAAAGGTTTCTAATGTAAAGAGATGCATATACTAAATCATAAGACACTTTTGAACATTCAACAGGAAAGAGGTTTGAAGAAAAGGGTGCTTTGCAGCAAGAGCAGATTAAAAGGGCAATGGAACTGATCTATGTACTTTTGTCTGAATCTTGCTCTTATTTTGAGAGAGAGACAATGAAAAATTGGTTGTTTCTGCTTATAGACTGGCAAGCTAAAAGAAATTAACTCTTATTTCACATATTTTCTGTTGTGTATGGAGACAGGCCTATTCCTATAGTGTCTGTGAAACAGATTTGAAAAGACAGTCTTGGTAAAAATCTAGGCTTTCTGCATATCATAAAACTGTATTATCTCTCCTTCAACTCTCTCCTAACATCATTTCTCCCAGGAATAGCCCCAAAACATTCTTCTTTGCAGTTGTATGTGTTAGATGCAAATATTGTTTTTCTTTTCTCCAGACTGTAGTGAAATTTAAGCTGAGATTCATGATGTCTGAGGAAACTTGATGTCCTCAGATGTCTCAATATCTGGAATAGAGAGAAGGGAAGAGTTTGATAACAGACTCTTAAATTTACATTTATTTTGTTCCTTACTGTGAAGTAAGGAACCTGTAACATAGAATGTTTTTTAAGAGACAGAAATAAATTCTTATTATTTCACTGCACATTGCGCTCTTACCACAATATATGCTTTTTATTCACCTACTTCGTGATCATATCAATGTCACCTATCTTTCGTATCCCACGGAAAAGTATTCTGCTGATTTTTCTACGATTATAGGTGGATTAGTTGTGAAGATTTAGATCATGATTCTTAGCCAGATCAAAGAGTCCTCGCTTCCTTTATGACTCAAAAGAAGAGTTTTCCTTTCAGAAGAGCCTACTCGATCATTGCTGCAATCACATGACTAAATAAAATCTAACACTGCCATCTAGTGTCCCCGTACTGGGACATTGCACTTTTTTAGCCCAGAGGTATCAGAGAGCCTTTGAGAATAATTTGTGAGTTCTCAAGTGAGAGAAACATTATTGTTTTTTTCCAAAACTTTCCTTTTTGTCTTTTTTTTTTCTCAAAGAAATAACTTCCTATCTAATGTCATAGTAACATTAAATGTTTCATAATGATGCTAAGAACCTCAGCGTTTGCGCAGTTTCTAAATGATTGTGTTCAGTATTTGAGACAACTGGGGTAGGAACTGCAGAGAGTAAACTTCTGTCTGTGTTCTTCTTCTCACTGTTCTGTTGGAAGCTGTTTGAAGAGTTGACACAAATGAGCTTTTTACCACAGAATCTGATTCATCTAGGGGGAAAAATTTCCCTAGGAGGTGTACCGGCAGTTCTGTTACACAAATTTTCAAAATTATCTTAATGAAATAAGGAAAAAGGAAAACTATTCAAGAAAGCATTTTATATCTCTGGGAATTTGTTTAGAAATAAAGTGTATAGGACAAACTTGAATACAAAGAAATATCATGTCTTATAGGGGAAGGCCCAATTTTTAGTAGTGCCCCCAACAGCTTGCAGAAGAACTCATTCATGGCTTTGTGCCCTGAGGGTGGCAGTGTGAGCAGGCTGAGTGTGCTACCCTTCCTGCTTTAAGTGCTTGTAACATAACTTAAACATATATAATAAATGGTACAAGTACCTCTTTAAGAGATGCATCGATTTTAGATCTATTCACTTCTTAAGTAAAATGAACTGCTACACCAAAAGCTTCTTTCAGAATTGCAGCCTGATAGCCACAAGCAGACTGTCAGGCTGCATGTTTATTTACTGCTCCATTGTATCCCCATGATTGATTCTTTCTCACATTCCACTATTGATTTTTCTGTTCTATCTTTCTTCACCCATAAATATGAAGAAGTTCCTTGTAAGCCAAGTTGCTTTAACCACTGTTTGAAGAGCTCTTTCTTTAGGGTCTCTCTCCCCAGCCTGAGGCGGCCAGACAGGAGCCTTTAGCTCAGCCTTCCTCCAGCTGGGAACACCAGCACGGCTCCAGACATGGAAATTGTGGAGATCAGGCTCCAGTTGCCAGAGTTCCAGAGGAACTGCAGAATCCCCCACAGCCAAAATTTGTGATGTGATGTGATGTGATGTGATGTGATGATGTGATGTGATGTGATGTGATGTGATGTGATGTGATGTGATGTGATGTGATGTGATGTGATTGATGTGATGTGATGCGATGTGATCACAGGTGATTGTAATAATTTTATTCCTGGAGCTTTATAGGGAAACATATTATGTCTGTATTTTAGAAGATTTCTTATTACTGCCTTTTTCACAAACACAGAAGATCAACATATGTCCACAAAACATTCTGGGATCCTCTTTTCTGTAGTCAGGTAGTTGCTCTTTGTGTTCAACACAGTCTCAATCTTTGAAATTCAGTGTAAAAATTTGAAACTTTGACTGGGAGATGAGGAATTAAGCCAGGTAGGGTTGTTAATATGCCTTTAGAGCCATGCATTTCTTTGGTTAAGAGAAATTTTGCTTTTCTACAATTTTGCAAACACTTATAAATTTATCCAAGAAATCTTTTATATTTACTGTCTTGATTATTTATTGCTCATGTGTTTGTGCTTCTAGTTTATAGTCCTGTCTAATGAGATTATACAAGATCTAAAAAGATAATCAAATTTGCTAAATTATACTGAAAGCTTTGCTCACATGCATGACAAAGGTGATTTTGGTTGGTTTTGGTTTATTGATTGGGTTTTTTGTTCTTTTTTTTCCCCCATTGTGTGTTTATCTTTCTTGTGGTCAGTGATAAATAATGAAACTTCTTTTAATCAAGTATCATTTTATATGTTTTCATTGCTACAATATTTAATATTTAGTTGACATATGAGTGTTGTTTATTTGCAGTGTGTACATAGTGCAGGAATATAGAAAAATAAGTTTTGCAGATCTTCTATCCAAGGAAAATTATATTTATTTAATATAAAATACAAATATTGCATCTAACTGAATTGGAAGCAATTTCTTTCTGTTGATTAAGAATATTCTATCTTCATTCTATCACTAGCAATATCCTGGCATTTCTCTGGATAGAATTTACTTCACGTGCCCGTGCCTTATGAAGGGTTATTTTTTCTCATTCCAACAGCAGGTATTGGCACTAGGAAGGTGAATTTATTCCTCTAGAAGTAAAGATCTTCCATTGTCAATCTCAGGGAAGTTGATGAATTATTGTTAGCCATGGTCTTGTCCTGTGAGCTCAGGTACAGTTGATCATTCATGCATAGATGTGACTGCCATAGATTTTACAGGACAGAAAGACACCCTGAGACACACAGGTTCAGATTTTAGGTGGAAAAAGGGCACATGTAAAATGGTGAAATAAGCCAGTGAGAATTTTCCATCAGAGGTGAGAGAAATATGACAGGAAGGGAGTTTACGTGTGGAAATGGGAGAGCTTCTCTCTCATTGTTTCTCTTGTCTACTCCATAAGGAGCTGCCTGGCTCAGACCCCGCCCCATCCCACCACAGCTGAAAGGGAGTTTGAGTCCAGAGGATCTCATTTACATGGAGACCAAGGAGACAGCCCTGCACATGTTCTGCCAGGTTCTTATCAATACAAAATTATTAAAATAGTGCTCCAAAGCCAGTGAGATGGTTTCTGTGATGGGTGGTGGGTATCCATACAATTAACTACAAATGATGCTTTCAGGAGCTCTGTTGTATAAGTGCTGTACCTGGTTCAAGATCAGTCCTTCGTATTTTGGTGCAAAGTCACAATAAATAGCATGCGAATTAGCCCTTTGCCCCTTGAAATAGTTACAGATTCTCCTCCTCAAAAAATATTAGCATTGCAAATCATTATGAATAACATCGAGCAATAAAAAGCTAATATAGAAATGCATGCAGAGATAAAGTAGATATTGTGTTCTGGAGGTTTAATGAAAAATGTTTCTTTTGTAGTCATATTTTCATTTGATCTGTTTCTCAGACTTTTTTATGATGAAAAATCTGAGCAGATTGAGTCATAAAAATTAATATTCTCTGGCCATTTTGTTTTATAAATATCTATTTAGAGTCCATTTCTATTTAAAATCTGTTTCCAGAAAAAAATTATGTTGGAGTTACTTTTGTACTGCTTGTCTTAGAGAATTTGGGATTACCTATTGTACAACCCAGGGTTTTTCATTTTCTTTTTGCTTGTGATACTTCCTGTCTCTCAAACAGATTAGCTTCTTAACAATGACTTCTAAACAAATGTTTCTGATATCTGTACTTGCAGAAGTTAGTCACAGCATTTATTTAGCAATAACAACTAACCTCTTTTCACTGAACTTACAGTAAGGACATTTGCAGCTATAGCAGCTTAATTGCAAATATTTCCATATAGCACATTACACATATTATCAAGTTAATCCTCAAGAAAATCATGTTCTCTTTACAGTTGTTTGAGTATTTTTATTTTGAAGGTGGTAATAGTTTTGCCTCCTTTTTGGATTACTTTTATTTCTCTGATACATAAAAAGTAGAACACCTAGTTAGGTCACTCACAAACCTTTCTAATTTTTTTTTATATTTGTGTTAGAAATAACACTACAGCCTTTATATAAATATATTCTTTATAGCAGCCATAATGTTCAACTGTTAGTACAGTTACCACAGCCCTGGGACACTGGGAGAGTTTGTAAATTCCCAATAACAATCGATCATTTGGGGACATTTATTTTCTTCTTGAAAATTCAGAGGTTGTGGTACTTGGCTTAAACAAATTTCAAGCTAAGATGCTTTCATTTTCATCAGTTTTCCTTATTACTATCCCTATCTGAGGTCCTTGATATGGTCTCCATCTGGCTGCCTGCTAAGCATTTACTGAGAAGGCTTCCTGTCTTCCCTTCTGGAGTGCAGGGCCAAGCTACTTATTTTTGTTTGACCAAACTGGTTCATGTGTATATTTCTTTAGGATTCTTTTCAAACTTGAGACCATGGGTCAGAAATTAATAGACATTAATAAAGTAGATATGAGATATTTATATTTAATTTAATCACTTCAACTTCACATTGCTCCTGAGCTGGCAGACAGTAGTTAGTCTGAATCACTTCCATAAGGGGGAAACATATTAAAGTTGTGTTAAAAATTACTCTATGAGGGTATTATCTTAGTAGTTTTGGTCTTTGCGATGGTGTGTTAGATACTCAGGTTATAAAGGAACTTGGCTTTTCAGGGTACGAAAGGCTAAGACCAAAGAGGCCAGACAGGAGTAAATTCTGGTCAAGACATCAGCCTGTGTCTTGGCTCACTGGAGAAGGAGGTACTGCTCCCCTCTCAGAGCAGCTGAGCCACTTAAGGAGATGATCAAGCTGATGGAGGATGGAAGACTTGGATGGGGTATGACGCTTTTATGTGAAAACAGAACAGAAAGAGATACAAAGCATTAAGCATTGTTCTTTAGCAAGAACAAACTGTAAGGCAAGACAGTAATAAACATCAGGGAAATAACTTGCATTAAAATTAATGTATTTCAATTATGGCTGAAATCTGCTTCAGGTCATAATGTTTTATTTTCCCTCTATCCCTTCATCCATTTACTGGATTTCATCATCTTGGCCTTTCAGAGCTATTCTTTGATTGTTTTTCTTCACACTAGATCACTGCAAGTAATATTGTCATTTATTCTTCTTCAAAGTCCTCTTTCAAGCTTTCCTGCTGCCTAAACCCACTGATATGACCAGTTAAGTACTGTTTGCTTAGCCATTGACTGGGTCACAATCATTCAAATGCAATTTTAAAGGATATTACTGATTTGAGCATTTTTCTTAACAGAAAGCAATGATGTAAGGATGTTTTATGCACAACTAACAGTAGGAATTAATTATCTAGTTTAGTTACTATGAGAAGTTGTAGTGATTTAGGTTTGCCAATTTGAGTTTCTCGACCAATGCACCAAATAATATAGTGGGTTTAGCACTAGCTAAAATTGACAGTGTACCTACTAGGATTACTGACTCGTTTCCGCTGTGAGATACGAATTAGGATGAGAAAAAATCTGGCTCAAAAATCAAAAAATATAAAGAAAACTTTATTAACAGAACTAAAATAATAATAAGAATCAGAATAAAACCTTCAGAACACTTCTCCCTTACCCACAACTTCATTCTTTCCCACTGATAATGTAAATACAAAACCTGGGATTTTCAATTAGTTACCACCCCTACAATAGTCTTTCATCAGTCCTTATAGGGAGAGAAGTTTCTCTCACCATGCCATGGAAACTTCTCCAAAAGAACAGCTCTCTCATGGCTTTTTAATTTTCATGAATAGCAGCCATCCAGAAAATCTGCAGTTGTGAAGTTCCTCCCATCTTCCATAGCCTTCCTACAGCTGAGTTCATGACCATGTCAGCTTATGGGGTACTATTTTACGGATGAGCTGCTCAAAAGCAAAGGTTCTCTTCATCTATCTCTGCCATCATCTTCATCTCTGGGAAGAGAGGTCTTCTTCTTTCCCTGGGGGCAAAGGGGTTTCATCAATCTCATCTCGCTCTCTGTTCAAGCTTCTCATGGAATCATAACTACTTCAATATCTGCTTTGCTTCATTATGGATGCCTCTGCTCGTGACTACATTTGAACACTCCATCCCCATTGTTTTTCATGAATTAAAGGGGGTATTCTGATGTATCATAGTCCGTCTCCAAGGCCTTACCAGAAGAATTACAGACCAATACTATGGCATCTCCTCATCTGGGACTTTACTCCTTTACTGACCTTGGTGTCTTCATGTTGCTCTCTACGTGTCTTCACTCTGTCCTTTACTCTCACTTGAGAAAGGATCAATGTTTTGAAAGTTTCATCTGTGCAGTGAGAGTTAATATCTCACCCAGACCTGTGGGTAGTCTATCATCTCTGCCGGGCTGTGGCCAAAGCTGCTTACGATTAAAGTTCTTTGGGGCCATGCTGGGGTCTGTGCCAAGATCTCGGGGGGCCTGGCCAGAATGGTGGCAGCTGTTCTGGCTGCACGGCTGGTCTCCGGCTCCTGCTTCCTTCATTTTCAGCTGTGGGCCGATGGCTTCCCCTCTCCTTGCCAGGCAGCCACCGAGGGCCGGCCCAGCCCCTGCCAGGCCGCAGCAGAGTGGGCCTGGCCTGGCCCAGCCCAGAGCTGCTCCCAGGGCCTGGCAGACCCCGGCTCAACACGGGCCAGCAGCAGGGCAGGGCTTAGGGTCAGCAAGATATTAGCAGCCATGGCCTGGCCCAGCCTCGGCCGGGGCCCCATGGCTTCCCTTTCCCCACCTGGCCCCTGCTGGGGTCCATCCCAGCCCTGCCAGGCTGCGTGGGTTGCGGCACACCAGGGCCAGCCCAACTGGCACCCAGTTACCTCTTCAAAGCTGGAAGAAAGAGAAAGCTTTCCCTGGCTTGTCTGTCTTAAAAATATGAATCTCACAGAGGCAGATCTAGCTTTTTAATGGTCCAATAGGTTGTCAATTCTCAGAGCTAGTCAGCTATTGTTTTTTGCCAGGCACAGAGGAAGTTCTTAGCAGTTTCTCTCAGAAAAATCACTTTTGTGGGTGGCTTCTTCCCTCCTCACCAAATGTCAATTAGTGCAAAACCAGCACAGAAGTGAAGGTAGTGTTTATAAACTCTATATGAGCTCTATTGTAGTAAGATGTCTGAACAACTTCGGCCAGAGGGTGCACCAGCCAATCTGTCTGTAGAATTCTTCCCAGACACTCTGGAATTCATCCAGGTTGCTGAGACATAAACTGTTCTAAAATAAGAAATAAGAAGCTGAGAAACAGGGCAAACAAGACCACAAGGGCCAGATAACAAGGGTCACCTGAACTGTGACCAATCATATATCCGGAGAGGTGCTTGCTGAACACATGGACAGACAGAGCTACCAATGAGATAATGTGTGATCACGTGAAGAGCAGTTTTAGAATCTATAAATTAGTGCATAATGTAAACAATAAACAGCTTCTGCAAAATCATATTGGTTCATTGTACAGAGGTCCTGAAAAGCTCCCGCACTCTATGTTACTGTAACATCTGGCATATAATCTGAGAAATGGTTCATGTGTTTAGGTGAAAATGATCACCTTCCAGGAAGAAGAATGAAGATGATCTGTTACTAAGGGTCTGTATTTGAGACTCTTGAGAAATCTGGAGTACATCTTATAATGTTGGACTAGCCACTAGCTGTTGGAAAAGCTACTTTTCTCACTCTATAGCCATCTCTCCTTATGCCCTTGTTTTTTTCATTCAATGAAATTGTGTATTCCTTAAAGAAGGAACTTTTACATATTTTGATAAGTTACATGTCTTGGCAGAAGAAAGACCTGATTGTTTTAAAAGCGGTTTTTTGAGGTTTTACGAAGAAACAGCAGGAGTTGTAATGACAACATCAGTCACTCTGTTATTGGATTTTGCACACGCATGGTGGCTATCGGACTTGGCAAATTTGTAGCAGAAGTGTCATCTGGTCACACAGATAAACTCAAAATCTTCCAGTAAGTAAATGTAAAAGGTGCTTGTTCTGACCAATGCAAATGTTGTTTAATTTATTAAGTATAAACACAGTAAGTCAAGAATAATCTCAATTAAAACATGAGAGAAGACAAAAAATGGAAAAAGGCAATATTGCTGATAATGGCTGGGTTGGTTTTTGGCATTTTTATCAGAGCTTTTGTCCTTCCCACTTGTGTCCAGTCCAAACACAATTATGGTGATGTTATTTGAGGCCAATGAGTCAGGCTGGTTAAATATCTTTTCTCCTGTAATAGCTGGAAGCTACCAAAAATCCGTAGTGGCTAATTATGAAATTATCTGTCTCAAAGGAAAATTTCTTCTTAACTGTGTGAGCTGGCTTATTCCCTGGAGGAAGAATATTTTCTATTTCTCATATAATTATACAAGGGATCTTAGAAAGTGCTGAAACAAATTCCTTTTTTAAAATAAGTGGACATTAGAAAATTATAAAATCCATTTTCAGCTTTAGACACAAAATAACTAACATGGAAAGCAGATACAAGCCGGAAAAAAAAATTCCAGAATATTCTATTTTATTTTGAAGGGTGGATGTTAATTGAATATTTTCTCTTTCAGAAATGGCTAGTAAGAGTGGATTCCATACTGACTGTTGGGTAGAATGGGAAAATCAAGCCTGGCATTGCACAGCCTCTCCCATGCCTAGTCCCAGGCTTGCTGGGTCTAACCCAACACAGGCCTGCACCAGCAGAACAAAAGCCATTTTCAGCTGATCTCAGATATGAGAGCATGAAAAAAATGCCACAGATACATCTAGCTATAAAACTCTATTAAGTTTGTAGACAGTGATATAAGTTAATTGAGCATCCCTGTCCCCCAGAGATGTAGACATATGCTTTTATATGCTCATATAAAAGCATAACCAGAGCTTAGTTAACTTCCTGTGGTTTTGGGTCTGTCAGCTTGCATAGCATCCCACACTCTGAGGATGGGCTGAAGTTAATAACTGGTCTAATTAATCACCTACTAAAATTGTGCCTTTTTAGCACAAGGGAGATATGTGCAGAAGGGCCACAAGCCAATGTTGACTGTGATTCTGAGACACTGTTGTTAAGGTCAAAATAGAAAACACAACTCACTGGCCAGCCCTGGTGAATCCCAAGACAGAGCGAGCGTTGTCTTGCCACCACAATGAGCAGCAGATATTGGAGTAAAACTTTCCAACTGGTTTCATGCTTAGCTTGAAGCTGCTTTTGTAGTTTTTCTCCCAAACCCCTTCTTGTGTGATAACCCTAGGATATAGTGAGAGTGGATCAGGGCTGGTCACATCAGTTTGGGGCCTTCATTCAGGCCTTGGGCAAAACCCAGGAGCTAATTTTGTCTCAAAGGAAACCTGAGTGATGAACAGCACTACAGGACAGAGGATTCACAAGGTTGGGACAGAGCCAGTCACAGAACTGCCTTGCACAAGCAGATGAAAATGAAAATATCATAGTTTAATACTATAGTCTCTTAGTGACTACAGACAGGATATTTATGGTACAGAGGAGGTATGCAGTGTTTAAAGCAATGGAGTGTATATAAGAAAATTTGATTTGTTAAATAAAACAACACCCACTTAAATGTCATATACACAGTTAGAACAGTGTTTAACTATGATGATAACAATTGAGCTTATAATGAAAAGGGTGAAAGCCTCTTCAACTAGGTTTCAGCAACTATCAAAATGTTGCTTTGCTTTGCAAAAATGTTAAGTTTGCACACATGAATTATTTAAGTAATTCTTGAAAGCCAAATGTCTGAAAAGGTACTGAGGCTGCATGTAAATTTAGAAACACAAGGATACTGCCAGAGACAGGTACAGTGCAGTAGAGCGTAAGAAATGCAAATTGAATTGCAAAGAATACAAGCAGCATTAAAGAAATGTATTTCAGCTTCCAGTCCGTGAACCCAAACATGTTGCACATTATGCAGGCTGCTTAGAAATTTGCATAATTATAAACTACCCTTGAAACAGTAAACACAACTGCAGAATTCAGTAATACTAAAAAAAATTATCATTGATATGAGTTGCTTATTTGATTTTTTAATTTTTCCAGGATCTTTGAAAACACACTTGTTTTAGAACAGACCAAATAGAGACTTTTACAGTAACAAGTAATCAATATTGAAAAGAAATGAAGTGTAAAATAGAAACTTTCTGTTTTAATATAAAGTACTGGTCTTGTTGACTTTTGAAGCTGTTTCTGGTAAAGTTTTATTTTGCAATTTAGATAGATCCTTAAATTCCTCCAAAGAGTAATCCATTAAAACACAGATTGCCAATATATGTAGGGGTTCAGAAAAGATTATCTTTCTTGCTGCGAATGGCAGACAATATGATTACGTTAGGAGACTCTGCTGTGCCTGGAGAGCAGAGGAGCTCCATTAGCAGCAGAAAACTAATATTGATAGAACTTCACAGGAGACTGCAGAAGAGCTCTTCCAGGGAGATTTAGAGAAGAAATATAGAAGTTTAAACATGAAAATGAAAGAACTCTCAAGGAGACAAGAATAAAAAAAATCATCCTTTTGTTAACAAAAAGAAGAGAATAATTCATTGGGAACTTTTGTGAGCTTTATGTCTGATTCATATTTTAATGAAAGCCTGTTTTAAGGAGCAGTTAGAGAGGAAAACTTCTGCCCCAGAAAAAATGGTTGTCCCCTGAGGGGACCTGTCCTGGGATAATTTATGTCATAGCTTCAAGTAGATTTGTCATGTTTTGTGTAAAGTGGCCTCACTAATGCAAAGGCTGCAGAGTAACTTCAGCGCCAGTGTTGGCTGCTGAAAATTCTAACTGGGAGGCAGCCATAGGAAACAGTGCTGCTTAGAGTATCATTTCTGAGGTTCCCTATTGATTCTGGTTTGTGTACTGAAAAATGTATGAGAGGTAAAAAAATAATGCAAAGATGGAGTGCTTACAGAGTCTAAAGAGCTCTAAAGGATGAGTGATATGTAGGTAGTGCTGGTGCATCGCTACCCTGGATGTTTCTGCCCTCAGCAATTCCATTGCAGGGCTGTTTGTGTGAACTCTGAGACAAGAAAAATGTGTTCGCATTTACCTCTGTGAGCATTCTGAGTCATCCTTCACTGTTCCCCATTCCAAAGCAATAACATCCTTAATTCCAGGCTTTTAGAAAAGCTTTTAGAAGTTAAATAATTATAACAAGTATCAGGAAAACAAACAATTATCAAACAAACAGAACAAAAAATTATAAGCTTCTATGCAAAAGAAATAATTACCCTGGCAGAGAAAACTACTTCTAATTTTTTCTGGTGAGAATAACATAACAATAAGTACTGTGTAATCTTTCCTTTTTTCTGTTCCTAGGAAAGAGAAAAGCTGCTAGCTCAGGCAGAGCAGGATCCAGCTAATTTTCTGTACCCTCAGACCAATTAGTCAAGTTGAGGAATCAATCTCTGTCAGAGCCATGCCTGAGTATTGGCCGCATGGGAGGGGGATGGTTGTAATGGCAAATAGTAATTTCTTTCAGAAAGGTAAGAACATTATTGCTATATTTAGTCCATATGTATAAAAATATTGTCATTAAGATAAGATTTCTGAAACGTTTTAATTTTGAATACCCTTTTTACGAAATAGTTGGAGACTCCATTGTCTTTATTTTTCTTATCTGTTTACAATCTTCCCATTAGTGTGACCAGTAATGGGATTTACCTCCAAGTGATCATTAACTGACTAAATCCACAGAGACACTTTATTTATTTAGTAATTTCAGGAGGAAATTAAGAAGGTGTAGGCTAGGAACACATACCAATATTTGAATTCTGTTGTATTTCTGAGGCTTAATTTGAACCACCATCTCAGCTGCTTGTTCTGCCCGCATTTTGTGGATAAAGTACTCTGCAAACTTTGCACGTTAAGCTCCTGAGCTTAAGCTCAGTTAATTGAGCACAAGTTAATGCAGACTGTGAAGCTATAGGGCAGAGGCTACCAAACTTCCTGACCCTGAGGGCCATTTTCTAAATTATTTAATTGTTTCTTATAGCCATATCCTTTTGTAACGCTCTCTGTGTCCCCTGCATTTTACAGACCAAGCCATTACACCCCATTGTCCCATTACCCATCACTGTTCAGAAACAGAGCTAATTCTGGCAGATTGCTGTGATTACACTGTACAGTGGAGCCCTCCAGGTTTTGTTGAAGAGTAAAGTTCTATCTTTTCATTAACAAGCATGCATACTTATGATTTTGTGCTTTTTTTTTTTAACTCCTCCCTGTTTCAGAAATATCATTGTTCTGGGATTGCCTCCTCCCCCTTCCTCACTTTGTGACAACGTCAGGTTCAGCAGCCAGCACTCGCCTGTTCTTCCACACCTCTGATAACAAACTTGAGTTACTCTGCCCTTGAGCAAATTTTTCTGCCATGTGGTATTGCAGACAGAAACCCTCAAGCAAGTGCCCCTATTTGAGGTTATCTGATTCCACATTTTTTCAGTCACTCTGGAAATATGGTTTTAGTAGTTTCTGCATCAATTGTAAAACTGACAATAATCCAGCATTCTCAGATGACAAAGGCTAGCCGAGATAGGTGAGATTTTGCAGATACTCTGAACAGGTAACTAAAGAGTACAACCTTTACATTTATACAAGAACTCATGTGCTGTGTTTATTCTTTGGCGATGCTACTTTTATTCCTGCCTTGAGCTATGTGCAGCATTGGCCTGAATAAAACAGTCAACACAATATTTTCTCTCTATTATTGCTTTTAGTGAGCTTTGTAATTATTTGAGTAGCTATCTGGGCAGAGTGGGCCCAGTTGTGCAGAGGGGCAGAACTGGGGCTGCCTTTCTGTGTGCAGGCTGCGCTTTTGCATGTCTGTACTCAGACACGTGCTCAGAAAAATTCTTTGGAAGAGGAGAGAGTCTTTACTAGGCACCCAGGATCTCATTTTAAAGTAAATGTTATGTAATAAGCAAACCCAAGGTGGCTGTTTTCATTGTTTTGATAGAGTTTATGTGCCCTGATCAAATTACATTAAGAACCAATTAAAGAAATCTTGGTATTTTCTTTAGCATTCTCCAGGATGCTGTCAACAAGCATATTTTGTTGCCTGCAGCCTTTCTGTTATCAATTGTTATCTTTTACCACAAATGTTCTTTTATTTTCCTGCCCATTGTTTTAGTTACTTCATTAATATAGAGAATTTAATTTGCCTCAATCTTAGAGCTACTTCATTTTTAAGTAATTGCAACTGATATGGGACTATCAGATCTTAGCATATTATAATATTAGCTGCTCCAGCTGGCTCTTGTAAACAACCTCTTTCAGTAATATTTCATTTCTATGCAGCTGAAGGTTTGCCTGAGCATGCAGCATACATATTTTAGCCTAGAATAGTTAAAAGTACATTTGAAAAGCAGAAATTCAGGAAGTTAGTATTTGCATATACTGGGCAGTGTTAATGTTCCTGTCACATTGAAAGAATTTTGCAGACTCTTATTTAAAATTAATTTATGGATTTGAGTCTTGCAGAGAACTTTTAAATAGCCTGTTCTGGATTGGATAGCAAACCATCAACATTTACACAAGATATTTTTAGAGAACAGGGATGTTTCTCCCAAGCCATCCCTCTCTATGCTTCATGTCTCTGCCTGTCCTCCTCCTTTTTTGTGCAGTGAAGTTCTTCTTCATTAACATCCTCTGGAAGATAAGGCATTGAGATCCTTAGAAATGGCCTTTCCACACCAGGTGTGGGTGGATGTTCTTTTCTAATCCTTTTTCTAACTCATTATCTTATTTTTACCAAAAGGCTTTTCAGGCAGGTCTGCTAGGAATTGCTTATAAAACCAGCCAGCACAGTGAATAGAGAACTAATGCTATATTTTTAACTTTGTCCGGAGTTTAATTAGCCAGAGAGAGTTTTGGGGAGCTCTGAGACTTTCTGAGCAGCATGGTCAGTAAACTGTGAGCCTGTGTGTGTATAGATGGTTTCAGGCCAAACCACCCTCTGACTTCAGTCTAGTCAGGTGTGCTTTTTCTGGTTATTAAGAAGAGAATGCCAGGTTTTATAGATATTAAGGCCAAATATCCTGTTAGATACACACACCTGTCCCCTCTTAATTAGTCTATTGACACACTGTGAAAGCCTCTATCAAAGCACCTGAAGACACGAATCACTGCTTTCAAGCACCTTTGGGGAACAGCCGTAGTACTCACTGCTGAAACTTGACCATAAATAGTTCTTAAAGTACATAAATCATATAGATAGAGATATTTTATGTGTTATTGTCATTTTGCTGGATCACAGATTTTATTGTTTGACTTTTAATTAATAATTTGTTCTTTGTGCTTGTATGGTGTCTGGTCAGAAACTCTTACTCATTTACAAACATTAATGAAACTGCACTTACTGCTAGGTCAGTTGAGGTGCTGTATGTGCTTCAAAATTGCTCCTATTTGGTGTCTTTTTGAGTGGTATCTTTTGTCTATTCCTGTGTCAGACCTGTCCAGGACAGAAACTGTCAGGTGAAGGTCTTCCCTGCAGGGATCCCTTCTTCATCCATCCATTATCTGCTGTGGCTGACTGGCAGCTGGCACAGTCACCATTTTCTCCAAACTTCAGAAAAAGTGTAGATGATGTGACAGCTCTCTTACTCCCACCAGTGGTGTGATAGTGCCAGGAAATTAAATAAGTTGATGTGGACATAAAACGTGAGAATACAACAAAAGTACTGATACTAAGTAGAAAGTGCTGTCAAAGTAAAGCCACTTGAGAAAAGGAGCATGTTTTCTCTTTCTTTTATCTTTGTGTTATGATAATCTCAGGAAACACAGGATCTCTAAGAAGAAATTGCATGTTGTGACTATATGAGGAAAAGCAGTACTGTAGCAGTGGTCTAGTCCTGACCTTTTGTCAGTGTTTATTGCCTGCATGTTGTTGAGGATGATCAAAGCAATAACAAACTGATTCATTTAATAAAGTATTAAATATGTCTTTGGTAGTGTAATCTGACTCAGAGGTTTATTGCAAGGCTTGACTTTACTAGAAGACCAGCCTTTATGTCTTGAACTTTGTAGGTGATACTGTTTCATAAGCTGATTAGTGGGTTTATGTACCTCCAAGACTAAAATACCAAAGAGACAGAGTTCTTGTGCCATGTGGTTTATTTTCTTTGCTGTTTTAGTTAGCAGCAATTCTATTTTTTGACTCTGTCTTAAGGAATGTGAGTTTTGAAGTTGCTGTGGTTTGTGCACAAGGGTACCACCTGCCTTTACTACCCGGGACACTCTTCAAGGAATGTGTGGGTTTCTGAAGGTCCAGTTTGGATATTTAGTGCCACAGCAACTGATTTGGACGTAATTCAAGCACACAGCTAATTTATCCCTTTGCTGTACACGTTTTGCAGTTCTTGCCAAGTGAGTGCAAGTGGGTCTTGCTGCAGGACCTTTAGAAGTTGCTCAGCTCAGCCCTGGGCCGCTGCCATGCAGAGCAGGCAGCACGAAGGTTCAGGTCATTGCCCCAGAGCAGTGTCCTGGCTCAGCTGAGTGTGAGCTGTGCCATCAGGAGGTGTGTGCCCAGGCACATGTGCTGTGACCAGGAGTGGTGGCCTCTGGCAGAGGACTTAGGGAGAGGGCTCAAGGATGTGACCTTCCAAGCTGCCAGATTTGCCAGTGGTTTTCAATCAGTCCTGAGCTGGGAAGTGCAAGCAGAGTTACCAGGAATACCTGCATGCTTTTTGAGTTCATTTCCCTGTGGAAACAGCAGCAGAGGCTCATAGGGGGATGCAGATGCACTTTTGCTGGCAGGCTTTGCTCCACCTACTCAACACAAGTGCTGTGTGAGGCAGAGACAGTGAGGCCAGGCCATTAAATCCCATGTCTCCAAGGGGCTCATTAGCTTGGGCTCAGTGCTTTTAACCACAGCTACACAGATGTCTGCTTTGGAGCAGAGTCACATCTGAGCTCAGCAGACAGGCTGAGAGCTCCTGACTGCAGACAAATAAGCAGACCAACCTCAGTGTCACACTGGCATATGTGGTGGTGGTGATCTTCATTGGGACTGTGATGCTCTCTTGACTCCAGTAACTAAGAAAAAGTGAAAGCATACCTTTGAGATTATACTCTTGTACAAGGAATATTTAAAACTTTAAATAAATTACCAAATGACTGGCCCAGGCTGCCATAACCATCTGATAATTCACTGCTGCCACTTGTCCAACCTATAGGGCAGTGACTATTTCAGGTGTTTCTTTGTATCTCCCATCATGAAGAGTACTTGAATCACACAGGCTGGTGCTTCTTGTCTTTTTAGCTAGGAAAATTTTAATATTCTGAGATTATATTCTCAAAAGCGTCATTGTCTCAGACCACACTAATAGGATCTCAGCTAGGAAAGCTAAAGATTCAAACTTTTCTAGTGTATTTTAAATTTTTTTTAATCCATTCTTCTGCAATATTGGAGAGCCTAATATGCTGTTTAGAAGCTTAACATCGACATTTTTTTTTCCTAGAAAACCCTATTTTTTTCACTGTGATTTCAATATTCTTATTTATTTCCGTAGGCTCAACCAGGGGCAATGCACTCAAAAGTTTTGGGTTTGGGGTTTTTTTAAGGAAAATTAACATTTTCTTTTAATAAATTTTAATACTATGTTCATCTGGGGAATTCAGCAGGGTTTTGTCTTTGTACTGATGACTACTGTGAATTCTTACAAAACAGAGTTTGCATTTGGCATTTAGTTTCAGTAAATATAAACATATATTTTAAATACCTCTGTTACTCTACGCTTAATTTGCACATAGCAAAACTGTATTAATGGGAGAAGAATTATGTTATGAAAGAAACATTTCTGGATTGATAACTTGATGTTTAAGTAAAAAGTTGTTGCAATGACTGTTTCTAACAAACTCCCCCTTATACAGCTGCAATGCTTTTTTCAAATTGACTTATTTGCCCTCTGATGTGATATAAACCCCCGCACTTTTTTCATCTGAATGATTAATGATTGCAAGGAGGGAAGAATACCTTGCAACAAAAATACCAGCAATGCTCTTTTCATTACTGATTTCTTAAGACAAAGATCAAGAATCAAGAGACCTGCACATTCACTTAGATTATTCATTACTCTCCATAAAATAACCTTCATATTTGAGAGTTTGTTTCAGCTATAGCTGTGGAACTCTGCAGGTTTCAATCACTTTCTCAAGCACTTGAATCAAAACAGAAATTTTCCCTCCTTATGAAAATATTTCCATTTACAGTCTTATTATACGTCTTCATTACAAGCAAATAAAGGGCTTTTTTTAAAATGCTGAAAGTCCAGTTTATGGAAGATGAAAAAAATTATTTTCCTTTGCAAAAAAAATTTTGATTAATGGGGATTTATCCACTTTATCACATATCCTTATTTGATTCCTTTTTCATTTTAGCTGATTTTTTTTTCTATAGCAGAGCATGTATTTGGGAATGATTATTTAAAAATGGAAGAAAAAATTACTTTCAGAATTCCCTATCTATTGCTGTATGATGTCCATTTTAGTAATGGCTTTTCAGCCTCAGTTTTCCTAGCACAGGGACTTCCCACAATGTGCAGTGGGCTGGGAGAGCATAGCTTCTTGACATCCAGATCTGTGGATAGCAGTCCAAGAGGTGTTTTCAAAACATGCTGGAACCTTTAGAAGCATATCATGTATCTTTCAGTTCACAGTATCTGTTCTGCCAGGCTGCTTTATAAATTGGTACTTGATAAAAACACTATCTGAAAAAAAATTCTAGTCATTGTCTTGTTCAGGTGAATTACTGCAAGGAATTTCTGCCAAAACCCTCTGTCACATATTTTTGTGCTAATTTTTAAGAATTTTGCTTGAGTTGGTGAAGAATAAAGAGAATAGATAAGCCTTGTACACTTAGTCTAGATGTCCTCATTTAAATTATCTGACTGGGTAGAACTTAGAGCATTATTACTGAATGTATCCAGAAAGGCATTTTTAAAAAAGAAATCAATAATTTAAAATATTTTTAAACTATTATATTTTAAATAAATATTAATGTATTGTTAGATAAGAGGAAAATAATGATGCTGATCACTAAAAGCACAAAATGTTGGGAAGCTCTGAAGCAAAATAAAAATCTATCATTATGCTTTTCCCTTAAAAACCATTTCATAGTGGTGTAGTAAATGCCATTTACAGAAAGTGATGAGAGATATGGAACTTTAGAAAACTGCAAAATGTGTTTTAAGCATCGCTGGACCATAAAGTGATTTTTACCACAATATGCAATAGAAGAGCTTGACCCTTTTTGAAAGACACTGAGGGCATGTCCCTTGAGTAAGAGAAAAGGAATGAAGTCATCATGTCAATATAAGGAAAGCAATTAAAAGGAAAAGAAACTGTTGAAAAGCTGTAAGCAAAGCTTGACTTAACAAAGGTTGCATAGAAGGGAAGTTCAAGGAACTTGTAAGCTATATACGTGTGCTAGTTTGAGGGCAGACCAATGGGAAGAATTAACTCCACACAAAATATCTTGCAAAAGATTCCAAGTTAGAACTACAATTTAATAGGAAAATTAAAATTAAGGCAATAATACAGAAACACTGGCTTAAACTGACAAAAGACAGAATACAACCTGACATCCTGTTGGTCAGGATAGTGGTAGCAGTCCAATTAAAAGGTAGCTACAGTTCTATTGGAATGATGCATGTGGTTTTGTCGAAGCAGTGATCCTGTTTAAAGATCTAGTCCTTCTCTGGAGGTCCAGTGGTGCTTATTGAGCTCTTGCCCTCTGGTAATTCAGTGGTAGTGCTCTCGTGGTGTTCCAAGCCTCAAATTATATACAGGTAGGAATGTTTGATTCCTCCCTCTGGGTGGGGCATCTCCCAATGGGACAATGTGATTTTGTGAGTCATGCTGCAAGATATTGATGGCCCATAAGAGGAGATAGCCCCCTGGAGGAAGTTATCAGAGCTGAATTATGCAGAAGATAAAGAACAGTTCTCCGTCTATTTTAACAGAGTACATGCTTTTGGTTATGCCTTTCATTGTAACCCAAGATGTGGTAGAAGATAATCCAGCAGGGAAAAAAGACAAAGTTGCAGAAAAATTCAGCTAAGGCTATAGACTATTTTTTCTCATCATATTATGTTTCCTGGAATATTTTTCAGTCCTCCAGGCAGGTGTACAGTATTTCAGTAAAGTACATAAGTGGTATGTAATAATGAGGACAAGGTAAAAACAGATGGTAAAAACAGATATAAAGAGGTTTGTACAGAGAATATGGGGGGTGGTTTTTTTTTTAAATTAACTTCCAAGGCAACATTATCTTGGCTGGATAATGAATTTCATAGGATGAATTTCAATGGACAAATTTCATAGCTGGGTTTCATGACCACAGATCTATGCAGGACAAAATCACTGCTAGTCAACAAGGTTTCCTTTCAGATTTTCAAACTGAAATTAGAAAAATATATCATCTCACCTGTTATTCATGGCTCATGGCTTTGGCTGACCAGTTGGGTAGCATTATGTTTATGACAGAAAGCTTAATTACTCCTAATTCTAATTTATAAACAAGAAATTACTTTTATTAAAAGGTCTGCAGTGCACTCTCTAGATTTACCTGGCTAGACCTTCTGCCAGTCAAATCATGGTGGCATTTTCTGATAGCAGTTGTCACTATTTGTTTGCTCATGCAGTAGAAATACAATGCCTAGAATTATTACCCTTATAAGCAGGAGAGCAGAAATATTATATTCATTTTTGGCTGACATGAAATCTGTCCTTTAGTTTTGTATTTGCATGTGTGTTTTCCGAGGGGAAAGATTCTCAAATGCTCATTGACCCAACATTTGATGCATAAATAGGGGATGGAGAGTTCCACTCCAATGAAAAAAAAAAATCTGTTTAATTATTGCTATTATTTCAATGAAATCTATTCTTGCTTATGGTGGCGAGTAGCCAGAATCCATTATGTGCCACCATATTGCCTTTTAATTTATTGCTTTTAGTTTCACAAAACATTGCAAACAGTATTAATGCCTCTTGATACCATAATTGTGTTTACTGCACATTAGAGCAGCTGCTATACAAAACTTAACATCATAACTGCATTTTTATTGAATGTGTCTCCTTGGTATTTTATATTGATGGAGCCAACCCTCAAACAGCCTCCTTGTAACAAAAATGAACAGGCTTTGGTGCTTGTCACTTTCTTCACCTCCAGAAAAGAATTTTACACTTTTGTAATGGTGAAAATAATTTTGAAAATAATTTCTCATTGCTGCAGATTTTTTTTCTTTTCCTGGAACTACATAGATATGGGGAATGATTTAAAAATACCTAATCTCTGTATTGCACTTGAAGAGAAACTTCTAAGATGGTATCAGCTTGTCTCTTTGCCAAGTGGAACATGAAAAGGATTATAAAAAGACACTGCTACAGGTGAAAAGGTGATGCTTTTATGTAAACCATGATCTCCCCTCTCAGAAACATATGAGTCTTATACTATGACACAAGTGGGTTCTAAAATACAAGTAGCTAAATTGTTCTAAATCTAAAATAGTAGTAAAATTTATCCATCTCTTTGTTTTGACTTATCTCTATAGTTAGTTAAAAACAAAAAGTAAAAACTCCTGATTCCTGATTTGATACTTGCAAAGTAGAAAACCAACCCCATACGTTCTATTGTTTTATAAAGTAGCTCCTCATCAGCACCCTTCCTTCCTTCCTTCCTTCCTTCCTTCCTTCCTTCCTTCCTTCCT
>VWYI01039519.1:0-21644 GCA_013399455.1 Anthoscopus minutus | reverse complement strand
TTCCTTCCTTTCCTTCCCTTCCTTCCTTCCTTTCCTTCCTTCCTTCCTTCCTTTCCTTCCTTCCTTCCTTCCTTCCTTCCTTCCTCTTTGCCTCCTTTACTACTGAATAAAATATATCACTTTCTTTGGCAGTTTTAATGACATTTTTGGGTATATTTTGAACCTTTCCATGTTGGATCTGTTTTATTCACTGAGACTTTGTTTTCTTTTCTTTTCTGTGTTTAAACCAGTTCATAGCACTTCTGTGTCACTGTGGGTCCCCTAAGGCAGTCTGCCTTTCCCAGACTATATGTAGACTTGTCACTGCTGTCAGCTTCAGCATCATTGGCGAATGCAATGGTATCTGGTTGCCCTCAGCTCCTGTAAGGCCACACTGCTTTCACCCTCAGTGTCAGTGGTAGCTCAGAAGGGTCATGGTTGCTATAAAACAACAGACCAGGCAGCTGAGTGTCTGAGGGATGGGGATTTCTCAACAAGAACAAGCTGTATGATGATGTGAGAACATGCCAAACCTCTAGCTACCACTAATGAAAAGTTCATTTATATAACTGGCCAACAGGCTCTGTAAAACTACAAAACTCAATTTGGTTTGGGATCATGGTCTTTCTGATATAGAAATTAAGCTTGTCTCTTCTGCTACATCTGAGTGTTATTAGGGATGTATCAGTGATTGAGAAGACAGAGAGATCTGAGTTAAGATCAGAAGCTGATTTTATTGAGTATACAAGGCGTTTATATAGAGTTTTACTTGTGTTGCACATATATAGGGGTCTATTTTTGGTAAACAATGGGAATTGTCATTCTTCATGACATCAGTTACCTGGTAATCATTAGAAAGTTTCATAACATATCTCTTGGTCATTTTTACCCAAGGGAGTAGTTAATCTGCATCTGTCTCTCCCACAGTTTCTGTTTGATTAGGCCTAAGATACTAGGCACCTTTATCAGTTCCATTGTGCTCTCTGTTTTATTCCCCATAAGGGTGTACCTGTGTATCTGTGAGCTTGTGCTGTGGTGAGAAGATACTTGAAAGTTAAAATGTTTAACTCTTTCTCCTCTGAAGGCTTATTTTAAAATTCCAGTTAGATGGAAAAATGAAAACTAACATGACCAACCCCAGATATTTGCCATTCTATCTCATGTGTGACAGAGGACACAACTGACACAGATAATGGTGACAAGTATCAGCACTTTATTATTCCTGCGTACCACCTTTTATACCCTGTTTCTCACAAGTACAACACCCATGTGCCCTTTTTCTCTTTTGTGATTGGTCAATACACATCAGCATTCCATGCTGCTTTTCCTTCGATGCTGTTCACCTGTCTTACACAGCTGCACCCCACTAAAAATGAGGCTTGGCCACAGCCCCATTTCTAATGTCCTATAATCTATTCTCCTACAATTCCTCCTCATTTCTATTAAATTGCAAATGCCACGTTTGCCATTTTTCTGCAGGTCCCTTTACAGAAAATACCGCAAACACACTCCAAGCAGCTCTTGTGTACAATTTCCATCAGCTCCCACAGGGGTGGGGTGAAGGTCTGAAACCTGCAGAGGCACGGAGGGAGGAGGGGTCGCTGCTCAGCACGCAGGTACAAGACGCAGGCACGGAGGCAATGCCTGGGGCAGGATTGGGAAAATTTGGAGAAGGAGAAACAGCGCGGCAAGTCACGAGGTCGGTCCCATCTCTGGCGTGGCGGGGAACCGAACTCGGAAGATGGGTCAGAGATGGGTTGCAGGAAAGACCCAGGATAACATGGCCATTGCTGCCTCGGCAGGGGGAGAAAGAAAGTTAGGGAACGTCGGAAAGATGGAGGCAATTCTGTGTCATATGACAGGGTCCATTCCCCGGCTTGCTCTCAGAGGGGGACAAGGGATTGGGAACACAAAGAGGGAAGGAGGGGTAGGGAGGGGGTTTCAGCTGGGAGCCTAAAGCATTTCCTAACTTATTGGTACATTCTACAGTTTTTACAATGAGGCGAAACAATGGAAAGAACTTAGAAACAGAGAGATCTCTTTTGGCTAATGGCAAATAAAGCTTTTTACCCACAAAATGTCAGACAGAGTTAGAACAGAATGAGTCACGAGTTGCATTCAGAAAGTGTTTGAAAACACCAAGAAAGAAAGGCTTTTAAATCCTGCTAGGAAAACTTACCACCATGTTTAACCAGGGTATCTTGAACTTGGAAAAAAACATCTCTTTGACAGTGGGAAGGGCTATTTCCCATCCTCACTCTTCCTCCCACACCCAAGCATTAAAAAGTAAAACAAAAAGCCTCGCGTTGGGCTCCAGTTAACACTTGCCTGGGAAGTGGCAGGGTCGGGACCCCAAAACTGCATTAGACATATTCCACTTGAACCTTGAACAAGGCTGTTTGAGTGAAAAGTGCTCTTAAAGCAAAATGGAAGAAAGACACAGAGCTTCACATCCAACTTCTTTTGGAGGTTTAATTGCAGCCCTGTCGTCCTAGAAATCTCTGATACAAAAGCCGAGGGGGATACTGGGAACCCACCTTTTATCTCCATCAGGTCAGTGTGGGTCAAAAGGAACAACCAATAACAAACACAGAATTAACATGAACTTGAGAGTCATGCTGGACAGGTAGTTCCTAAAGGCTGTCTTCCCTCCAGGGGAGGATGGGAGAAGTACTAGCTGATTATCCACTGTCCTCCACAGTCTCCTGTGTTACACAGCTGCACCCCATTAGAGATGAGGCTCGGCTGCAGGCCCATTCCTAATGTCCCATAATCTTTTCTCCTACACATGTCCCTCACAAAGCAGTTCAAGTTCTCCGGATGTTTAAACAGATTTTGGCACCTACCTGACCTGCACAGTGAGTGTTTTGATAGGTCCTATGCAAATCTGGATGCAGCAATGGGGGGAAGGAAGCAGAGCCTTACTTGCAGTGCTGTCAATTCCACAAGTAAATCCACTCCAGCTTCCAAGCTGGTTCATCCTTCCATGAGTTATTATTCTGTGTCACTGAGTGATATTTCAGTAACTAAGTCAAACATGTTAAAAATAACTGTCTCCTATCATTTACTTTATTTTGAGCAGCAATTACTGGCTGACTCAGTCACCAGCACTGGAAGAAGTGTCATTTTAAGTAACTCAGGCCAAGATTTAAACAAGATTTAGATTTTTTGATAAGGTGTCAAAAAGGTTTCAGCCTTGTCAGTAATGACACTGCAAGTTTTCTCGTGTCCTATGCACACTGTCATAACCTTTAAACAGGGCTTTCAGCAAGATGAATTGCTTATGTCACACAAAGAAATGGGTCAGATCTAGACTGGAATAAATGGAAAGTTCAGTTTCAGGCTCTTATTTTCTGGGGTTCTAAATCAATTCAAATATTTAATAAATAAATAGCAGATTTCATAAATATTGTAGTACAGTTTCTTTAGCTAAAGAACCTGACTTTGAGACCTGGAGACATAAAAGAGTGTTAATGGTACCGTGTGCTATGCAGCTTTTGACTTGGAGTGTGAAAATCCTAGAAGGTAGAGTAGTTAGATGTGATCAAAAAAGAAGGTATTTAGTTTCTTGTAGAATGGGTAATGCTGCATACAGTTGTAAAAGTAGGGTCTGTCTGTACATTAATTCTTGAATTGGAACAAATATCTTTATACAACAAACCTTTTTTGCTGTTGGAATAATTCCTCAGATGACCCCACCAATCATTTTTAGAGTTCTATTTTATTTGAGTGAAAGACTACATTTAATTTAAAAGTAAAAATGTATGAATTATGACAAAGATTTCTTCATCTTTTGAATGGGCAGAAATCTCTCCAATACTTGCAGAAGTTAAATGTATGAACAAATGGCTAGATTCATGTGTCCAATCCAACCACAGAAAAACAATGCACCAGATGGTGAATTCTTCTGCTCTGCAGAAAAGCAGTTGCATTTCACCCTTCATGTTCCTGAAGATACTGAGTTGTATAGATAAATCCACCTCAGAAGTGAATGGAACTGGCCTGGGAGAATGTGCGGTCAGCACACCAAAAGGAATGTGAATCAGCTTTTCCCAGAAGTGGAAGTCAGAAAATTCTCTGAATCATGAAAGTTGCTGTTTCAGAAGCAAGTGTTTACACGGAGCTGTTCTGTGCAAATAGCCAGTGGGATTAACATCAACAGGAAAAGCAATGAGGCTGATGGAAAAGAGATGAAAAATACAACATAATGCGCCATTTTTGGCCAGTGCACAGTCACTGTTACAGCCATTTATCTGTAACTGTTCATGTCTGTACAGGCAATAACACTTATTATTTGTACTTATTATTTGTCTTTGCTAACTGCTGGGGCTTTCATCTTCTTCCTGCAAAGTAAGGATTCTGTTCTTTCCTAACTCCAGATGTAAGGTTTAACATGGTTAAACCTTAAGGTTCTCCTTCCATTCTTGGACATGAGAATGTCATCTTGTGTATTTTCTAAAGCATCCCCTTTGTAAGGCTTTTCCAACCTATTTTTATAGTTGTATTTTGATATGACTTTTTTTTCCACCTAGCTCATAATACATGAAAGACAAAAAAACGATATAGGTATAATAACTGCCAATAGAGAACATTTGACAGGAGATAGTTACATGCAGGTCGTGGGTTGGAGGCAGAAACCACAGACTCGAGTCCTCTTGAACATCAGACAGAACAGCCTGTTTTATCATTCTGAACTTTCTTATATAGTCAATTTAAAACTCCTGGGCTTAGATAGCTCATTGACCAAGATCTCTCTCCACCTAGATCTCTGGCCAGTGGTCTGCTTGCAGCAAAGCTTGAATAGAATAAAGTTGGTTATTGGCTGAGGGTCCCCTGTAATTTATCTGAGGAGTTGTTCTGGCATGAATTAGGCTAGCTGAATTGGATTTGTGTTATGGCCAGATTTACCTTGTCCAGTACAGACCAGCTGTACTGTGACAATACTGTGACAGGAAATGTCAGGCTCTTTCCATTAAAAAAAAACCACCAAGGTTTTAACAGATTTCTACTAATCTCTGTAACAAATTGTTATATTAAAAATTTTGCAGCTAACACGTGTGTGACATCAGAAAACAGACACTTTGAAAGATCCTCATCAAGTTATCATCTCATTATGAAAAATAAAAAAATAGCTTTTTTGTTTCCAAAGGTATTTCATTAAAATGTCCAACTTGATAAATCTCCTGAAGACAAAATGTCTGTGGTCAAAATAATAGTGACCAGCTTCTGTGACAATCACTCCAGATGACAGACAAAAAATAAAGCATCAGTTGGCAGTGCCCTGGCTAACATTCCCCACAGCTATTATTCACTTTTTCTGTCTGCTTCATCTATTCTTGTTTTCCTGCTTTGACTTATTGCTACTATATCTCTTGAGGTGTCTTCTTTTTTTCCTCCAAATGGTAAAAATTCACACTTGTCCTTGGTTTTGTGCCATCCAAAAATAGCCCTTATAAGCTTTCTATGCTGCTATCTTTCGAGCCTCATCCAAAGAATGAATTCATGCTCCTAGATCTCATCGTGCCTTAATGTTTATTACTTGTCTTTATGGTAGAGGAAATGAAATGTCTTATCAACATCTAACTTTACAAAAATCTTTTCTAATTACTTTCATCCTTTTCATAACAGTCATCTTTAGGTTATAGAAGTGGTCTTCAAGTGTCCATCACTACCATAATGTGGAGTAGTAGTGGAAGTCTCTTGATGAATTAAACATCTGTGGATATTATGCAAAGGCCCCTGTTGCTTTTTTACCCTGGACTTTACTAGCAAGTACTCAAGCTACAAGAAGATGGGGCTGTCTGCATCATTTCAATAGTTGTTTGAGCTCTGAATCCCAGCTCCCGGTGTGGGGGTGATTATCCCTTCCCCACTGCAGCAACAACAGTTTTCTGAGCTTTTGCTGAAGATTTGCAGTAGTCTGTTTGCAGATATGAAGTTCAAAGAGCCCCTTCCACCATAGCTATTCTTGCCTACCTGCCCTCTCTGCACAGTACAGCTGCCTTTGTCTTTGACAAAACCTTCAGGTAAATGAAATCTCTGGAGACAGAGATGCCCAGGCTGAGGAAACATTGCCTGTCTAGTCTGCCAAATTAGTCTATAGTAATTACAATCTTAAACTGGACCATTTTCATAGTTAATTTGGCTGGCAGAAAATGAAGAAGCTATTTTTGCAGCATACATGCGCCATATGAATATAATCACTTGAAAGCACTGCAGACTCCAGGACTGAATGCTTTTTAAAAAAAATTTCTAATGAGCATAAGCAGGCTCTGCTGTTTGCAGTTGCCTGGGTAACTGAGATGAGACCTTTACAAGCTCTTTCTTGTACCAGTGGAAGAATATACATTAATTCTGGTGTTTGGGCTTTACCCTAAAGTATTTTATGGAGATAGGAAAGGTCAAATAAACATCTTTAAGCCTGCCCTTCCTGCATGTATCTGAGACAACAATCAAGCATTTGATCCCTTTTATAGGAGAGCTGTGTGTGACTGGAATAGAAAGGAGTTGGCTCCCTTCACTTCTGCATCTAATTGGAAATTCTGTCCTGTGATGACAGGCATAAGAAGGCATCATGGGTGTCTACTCTGAATGTGATTGGACTTTGAAAAGCAGCTCTGAACCCCAAACATGGGGATTGCAAAGTGTTTTCCATCCACATGGTCAGGAGGTCTGCAGGAACATGCTCCTGTGGGATCCCGGTTGTTGAGGCCCCAGTCTGGACTGCTGGGCAGGGGTGGCTCTGCAGAGCACTCCAAAATGTGTCAGTGCAGACAATGTCTCTCTGCCTTCACCGTGTTGCTTTCTGCAGGGAACACATCTTCTCTGTTCAATTCAATAAGCCGCTTGACATTTCTGAATTACTTGTGTCCCAGTAAGCTTGGAGACTATATTCCTCCTACGCCCCTGTCTAAGTTGTTAGAACTGAAGTAGAACTGAAGTTTTAGTGGCTTTGGAGCATTTTGCAAGGCTGTTTTAATCTGGATGCTTGGAAAAGGGGGCAGATTTGAAGGTGAAAATGGCACAGCATTGGTACATCCTAGGTGTGGTAAATAGGAAAGACAACCCAATCCTTAATGTTGAGATGTGTTATACTACAGATGGCTTGTACAAGTATAGAGAAGAGACGATGCAGAGGAGAGATTATCAAAAAATCCCACTTCTATCGGGAGGTGCAAAAGATGCATAAGCATTTTAAGAAATATTAATTTGAATTTTACTTTAGCTTGTTCCCATCTTGGCATTTGTGACTGAAATAAAGGCTAGAGTATTATTAGCTATAAACATGCTGCTTTTTTCCTGTGGAGTAGTCAAAGAAAATCATTATGCAATAATTATGCCAGAATAGGCTATACTGCTAGAGCTTAATGGTAAATCTCCCTGTGTTGACAAGTTCACTGGCTGCCAAATAGACACAGAGGTCCTAAAGTTACTGCTGCCTCTTTCTTTTGCAGTATGTCTCACATAGAGTTTCATAGATGACGACTGAGAATATGAAGTGGATTTTTAAATCCTTTATTTTTTAAACTGTGGCAGAACTGAACAGAGAGCCTGAGATTTTTCTTCTAGTTTAAGATTTCAATTTGCCACTTAAGAATAAAATCCCTATTTCTCTAAACAGGCCAAGAGAATTGCTACTTTGAAACATCTGCTGGCTCTCCCAACTGCTTGAACTACAGGCTTGGCTGGGTGCAGGCTGGGGAAGGGGTGGCTGGCTTCATTGGGGAGGCAGAGGAGAACAAGGTTGTCCTGGTGGCTAGATGGTTCCCAGAAAAGGTGAAGGCAGGGTGAAGCAGATGCAGGCGGGGAAGCAGGGCCACAGGGAAGAAAAGGCTGGGGAGTGGGGAGAGAGCAGGGCCAAAACCCTCCAAGCGAATCCCCAATCCCTCCAAGAAACCCAAAGCAGAAATGGCTCCTGTTGTGTTGCAGTTAGCTGCTTTTATGTGCTAAGGTTCCTCCCTCAGCACGTGCCTTCTTCACGGGCATCTGGGCATTTGCCCCACTGGCAAGTGAGGGGGGTCACTCACAGTCCGGTCCTGGAGGCTTTCTCTGGCCTGACTGGCTGCCAGGAGAAGTCTCACCTGGGACAGGGCTGCCAGCACATGTATAGCCTTTATAGGAATGTTTTACATCATGTATAATATATGTTGAGGCATAAATTAGGTTAACAGCCCTAAATAGGTATTAGACTGTAGTTAAAAATTAGGCCACACTACCCATAACAAACTAGAGACGTATCTGGCTTCAGAAAAATTTGTTCTTTATTCTGTACCTCTCTGGAGCATGGGTGGATTTTACAATGAAGAGAGAAGAAAGAGTACATTATTCCTTTCCCTACTCTTTTTCTACTATGTAGTACAATTTCAAGTGGCTCTAAAAAAGTTTTTTAAAAATAATAATAAAAAAAAAGGTTACTTGAATAAGTAAGCTGTAGCTTTCAGGTCATGCCCATCTCTTCTAAAACACTTGCATTTTATATTGTGTCTGTCTGGCTCAGTTGCTCAGTTGTATGGAACAAGGAGGGCAGTCTGAATTTGGGGAGATTTCTAAATATGTTCATCAGTTTAAATTCTGGACATCCATAGTGTTACAGTAATAGTGGATGGTGCTATTTTCCCGAGGTTTTCTGGATATTTAATAAATTGTTGTTTATCCTTTGTCGGATATTTGCATTTAAATTTACTTAATAATTAATTTAAGATACTTAATTAATTACAGGTTCATCCCCTGAAGCAGGAAATAAAGCAGAATACATAAATTTTATGTGTTTATCAATGATACAACTAGAATTCTAGTTTGGATAGCAAGAAACATATTCACAATGAATCATGTGTTTTTCCCTTATGAATTTCTGGGGTTTACTAGTTTTCTTCAAGCTTTTACCATTCCTTGAAAGACAAAGTGCTCAGAAACCAGTAAAAACCATTTATGCTCTGTCTAGTAAGTGAGGAAGAAAAACATTTCAGGATCTGGGGAGGATTTTACTTGCTCTCAGTCTACTCTGTTGCTCTCTTAAATGGTACTTGAATATGCTGGATGAAAAGAGCATCCTGCATACAGCACTAAGTGGGCAAAGTGATCTGGATGGGCTCCGAGGGCTGCTTTCCAGCCCATGTGGCTAACATGCCTGTCTCTTCTAATGAATAACACAGTGTGGAGAATTCAGTAGCTGCAGGAAAACAGACTGAGAGCATGCACCAAAAGGATTGTAAGATGGCCTGTTAAGTGCTGAGAACATAGTTGGGAGTGTGTCTTGTCATAAAGATCTGATTCAGTTGGCACTTGTTTCCAGCTTCAGCAGCATGTCTGGAAACAGAAAGCTACTGTGAGTCAAAGCAGGGATTTAGGCAGATAGGAACAGGGAGGAGAAAGCACCCATCTGCTGGAGCTGTCAACGTGTGAGGTTCCCCAAGGGCTGTCCACATAAAGGAGCTGTCTGGGTGGGAGGTTTGAAAGCCAGATGGCTGCAGTTGCTTGCAAGAAGGTTGATATGCCAAATAACTTTTTATATCTCTAATATGTGAAAAGGGATCAGCCCTTCAAAGTAACAGGGTGTTTGTTATGCTGCCTGATACTTCTCTGGATTTTTTTTTCCTGTTTTTTTCCTTCCCATAGAGCAGGATTTACTATAGCCATCCTGCAAATAGATCAGGAGATACCTAGTGCTTAATCTGTGAGCTGCCTAGCTAGCAGTCCTGCCACTGCAAATGATGGGGATGTGGTGCTATTTTGATTGGCAGCAGGAACAGAGTTCAGAGTTATGTGTATCTGGCTGAGTTCCAAAGGGATAATTACATTCTGCCTACCTTAAATTCCCACTTACAGCTTTTTGAAATCCATTGCTCAAGTTGTTTTTATAATGTTGCTATCTGCTGTTAATTGGTAACTACCTTCCACTCTACAGGCAACTCCATTTCAGTGACAAGTGACCTTGCATGGATTGTAGTGTCCCCATCATCAATTGCAAATCCATGTAAAAAAATGTAACTTTTTCCTACATGCTTCCTCCCAGCTGCCATCTCTCCAATTCTGTTTCTTGTACTATGTACTTGTAAAGTAGTTGCTTCTAGTTTAACTAAAAATTAATTTTTCAAAGTTCTCTATTATATAGTTACTTTCTGCTGCTTTCATGATAAATCATTTTAACCTTTTCTTGGCTTTTATAATTTTTTCACCATGTACAAAACATCACTGGCCTGTATCCCAACATATTTAAAGTGACCTGAAATTCAATAATGAGAGGAGATTATTCCAGATGTGGACAATCCCTCCAGAAGCATCCATGCATCCAGAATCTGGCCATAACTTTTGAGTCATAACATTTAATCAAATATAATGAAGTAGCACAAAAGCAGGTAGATCAATATCAGCAGCATCACTGTTGTAGGAGATATTGTCATCCCAGCAGCTGATCCATCCACATGGTTCATGAATTCCATTTTTCCATTTCAGGACCAACTGAAAGCTGATCTTGGTATGCTTATCACACAAAGCTCCAAAGTGGGTAGTGCCAGGTGCAGGTATTGAAGGCTGAAATTATACAAGTTCTCCTATATTTAACTGTAATTAAGCAGATCCTTGAGTATCTGTTCATCTGGTTTGTGCTTCTTTAGACTTGCCACCATTCAGTAAATACATCATTTTAGCTCTATTCCTCACACAAGGTATATACTTGAGAGTGATTAAAAATGTTAAACTGTGCAGGGTGGACTTCACATAATTCTTGTGGAAAATGTATTTTGATGTCATTTCCATTCTGTCTCCTGCAGCCTTCTCTAAAAAGGAGAAAAAAAAAAGACTTGTTTTAAGAGAGTATGTTCCTCATAGAGAGTATTCTCTGGGAAGGAGAATAAAGAGAACAAAGCACGTGCAGCACATTGGAGGGTTGCAAATTTGTTCTCAGATTTTGCAAAAAGTGTCACAATGTACCTCCCACTTAGAGATCTGTAGTAAAAATATGTATCTGTGATGTTCTTGCCAATAACACCATGTTCCATGTTTCAGTAACCTGTTTATGCTCAGAGGCTTTGAAAAAACATCAAAACAAACACATCCTTGAGCAGTGCAAGATCTAAAGCCTGGTTTAGGGCAAGAGTATCAGCCACTGCAGGATATCACAATTTCACTTGCATTTTAGCCCTTCTTTCAGGGAAGATTGCTGGTGCTCAAACTCCCACATTGCTTATTTGTTCTCCAAGAGCATATTTCTGCCACAGGCAGTCCTGTGAATCAGATTACATGATTTAATATTTTGCAGGAGTTGTAATAACAAGGCAAGTCAGATTGTCCAACATTGAGCATCTTCCATTTCAATCACTAGGTGAAGCTGAGATTTACTGGAAAGAAATACTGCCTTCCTGCCATTAATAAACTAAAGGGTTTGGGTAGTGATGCACAGTTATTTCTCCTTGTGAATTATGACGGCATTTGCGGAGAGCTGTTTCTCTTCACCAGGTTCCCTTTCCTTTGCAGTGAGTGATGGTTGTTCCATCCTGTCTGCAAGGCAAGCAGAGAGCAAACAGTTCATAAATATAACTACCTTCGGGAGAGTTCCTGAAGAACAGCAAAGTGCTCTAATGGAGGATGCAGACAGGGTGGCCAGGCTGTAAAATAAATACATAGCTACTTAAGGAGTTGTCTTTACTCTGTTTATACCTCACTTGCTGCCTGATACAGACTGAGTGGAAAATTTTTCAATAGAGGTATCTCTGAGTCTTAGGCAATTTTGCTCATCTTCGTTGTACCATATCAGTCACCTACTCCCTCTGTCTGTCCTGCTGATCTCTGCTGGGCTGCACAGGGAGAAAAGCCCTGAATCTGGTCTGGGAACAACTCATAAGCTTATAAAAGTCACATATCTAATTATATAATACATTGCACACTGGAAAGGAAAGATTGTTACTATTTTTAGTTTGTTTCTTAACACCATGTAGCTCAGAGAGGAAGTTTGTTTAGTTTTTGTCCTTGCCTGTGACAGTAACAGTAATTTTTCTGTTTACAAAATGGGTGGCTCATTTACATCATCAGCTCTTTACGACTACCTGGTTAATGATTACAAAACAGACAGAGAACTTCAAAATAATTGAATTCTCTCTGAATTGAATTCAAAAGAATTCAATTCTTTCTTATCCTGCTCTTGTATTGATTAGAGGCAGAATAATTTGATATGGCATCATTTAATATTTAAGAACTCTGCCTGTTTTCTCATGCTGTCACTAGCTACCAGTTCAGTTGTGTCCTGGGTGATTCGCTGGGGTTGTGCACCCTCTCTGGCTTACCTCTGCATTGAAAAAATCTCTAAAAGGCATTTCTTTTTGTAACCTTAGCATGTGTAACCACCTATTTGCAGCATATTCTGTGACAGATCTCGAGGAGAACTGCTTCATGTACCACTAATCTCAAGAACCATCATCACTCTTGAAAATGTCAGCAAAAAGGGAAATTTTCTGTACAATAGTCTTGATATTGGTTTTGTTCCTTTCAAATTTCTGTAGGAAATCACCGTGCTGTATCTATATAAATCTGTATTTTATGTGATTAAACAAAATTTGTTTTAGGAGAGAACTCTGCTTTATTTCTTATTGTTGTCAAATCAAGAATTCCACCTAGGACATACTTAATATAGGAACAGTTTGATAAAAGTACTGGCAAGTGTGGCAATGGGAAAGTACTGATGAGTGTTAACAGAAAATCAAGCTATGCAATCTCATGCCTCAGACAGCTACAAAACTAGGAACATTGACAGCCCATTTTTAAAAAACAGCTCACTTTTCTCTTACCAGTGTAAGCACAGCTCCTTGGTAAGGATGTCACAATTAGCCCTTTGAAGAACAAGGTTCCTAAAGTGTATGTGTTGCCATTCATGCCATTGTTCCCTGAAAAAGTTACTTTATTACAGTTATTACAGATGTGCTCGACTGTTGTGTAATGGCAAGGCTGACCAATGTGACCTGTGACCTGTGGGTTTTGTCCAAGGGGAACTTACTTCTGAAAATAATTTCTTTTATAGAACTCACATGGTACAGTAAGAAACCATATCTTGAGGCACAGCAGTGCACTGATGAATGAAAAGATTGTGAACTGGGTACAGAAATAGATTGTTTTGCCAAGACACACTGTTTTCTTCTGACTGCTAAGAAAAGCAGTAAAACCACTGTGCAGTAACTTCTAGTTTAGACCTGTGTAATTAACTACAGATTGCTCAGGTTATCTTATAATCAAGCAGTGATGGCAGTTAGTGTTATTAGAAGGAGATTGCAAATGTCACACCTCTTATTCCAGGCAATGTAACTTCCAGCACCCTGTGGTATTTATAAGTTCACTATATGCTCATGTAATGAGAAAAGACACAGAGATCAACTGCCACAACACTCAAGTTAAAGATAATTAAGGAATAGAAGAGCACAATTTAAGTTGTTGAATCTGTCACTGAATTTAGAGGAAAAGAAGTTCCACTGTTTTACAGCAGGTCAGCTGGAGTTATGTAAGATAACTAAGAAATGAGTGAAATTCCAGGAAGTTAGATTGATGGCTTTCCAGGCTCATGGCACTCCCTGCTCAAAGCTAGGCTGTAAAAAATGATGGTTTCCACCATCCACTTCAGGGCTATAGCTCCCTTAATAGCTGAAGATGACTGAGTCAAGTGCCACATGTAACAGCAGGCTGTAATCAACTTCAGTGTGAAGATATAAATTACAATCCAGTACTTTTAAAACCAAGATTTAAAGTCAGATTGAAATCACTGTGGTAACACACAGGTAGAATGCTCTGACAAAAACACAACCTTTGTTAGTGGTACAGAAGCTCTTTTACATACTCTGGGACCAATTGTAACTTCAGAATTTGTGAGGAAGACTTGGCTGCAAGTCTCTCTTGTGTCAGCAGTAAGCAAGAAGAGAATGATAAAAACATTTTTTCATTTTACTCAAGAACAGACTCATGACCTAATGAAATTTCAGTGGAAATTATTGTATATAAAACGTCAGTCTGAAAATGAAGTCATTTATACATCAGACTCAAAGAACCTTTATGTTACTAATGCTTTTTGTTGTGTTTGACTTTGAATGTCTTCTGGTTATGATTATAATTAAATTACTTGAGTACTTTGAATAACCAGTCTTTTAGTTTGTAATGAAATTAGCCACCCTCAAACTTTAAAGGAAAGCAAAAAAAATCTGCTGTTTTTGTTTAAACAAATCTTGGCTACAAATCATCAGAGTGACTGTTTGCTTCATTTTCTGCTCTTTAAATACATACTAATTAAAACCTGAAATTTTGGTTAGTGTTCATGATACTATAAAATTCTACAACCAAACAAATATCTTGCAGAAAAAAAGAATAAAACAGGTTTTCATAAGTTAGAATTTAAAGTCTTAAATTTTAGAAATTAAGAGAATCATAGCAGAAAATATGTTTGGATATTTTGTCATTTTAATGCAAATCTTCAGAATGTTTTTGCAGTTTGATACGTATCGTTCTGCTTTAAGGCCTGTGACCAGCTGGAGCTGGTCTGTAGCTGCACAGATAAAATTGGCTGTAACAGAGCCCCAACTGGACCAGCCTAGCAGTAAACAAGTCCCCAAGTGAGGCAAAGATTGTTTAGATTTAAGCTCAAGCAGGGAACCCCAACCATCCCATTCAATCCTGAATGCAGACATATCATTAGCCAGGGAGCTGGGCAGTGTTGAAAGTTGAAACTATGACCAATTAGGTGTGTAAGAGAGGGAATTTTGAACCCCCTATAAAAGAGGTGGGCCATAATAAATCTTTGCTGTTTGTCTCATGATCATTGGTGACTTGATGTCCTATGTCCTAATGTAATAAGGACATATTTCAGACCTGAGCAATCTTAGGCAAAATTAAAATTTCTTCATATCCATTGGTTAAATAATAATTAACAACACATATTATGATAATGTTGTCTCAGAGGTTGCAGCCAGATGTAAGTGAAAATCAGGTTTGGAATTAGATTTATTAAATTCATTTTGAGTTTAGCTTTAACAGTTGCTGTTCCGGTATCACTTGGATTCCATTCTGCCTCTCACATCCAGGATCAATCAACTGCTCATTTACATGATTATTTTGCATTCAGAAAATGACTGCACAAGTCATTTGTTGCAAAGCAACAAAAAAAGTATGCCTAGGGAATCTTCAGGACAGAGGCATGTATTCGCTTTTTACCTTAAGGTTTCCTGTGGGATTTCAGACCAGAAATAAAAATCTGCCAATGTTTGCTCTTCATTTCCTTATCAGAGATTTCATTATAAACTTTACTCAAAACAAAGAGCTTGAGTATAAATTGGGAGAGGAAGTTTGAATTTGCTGGAGATTCTGACAGGGAAGTATCTGTACCCAGCCTGAGGAGATGCTCTGTTCAGATAACTGTCTGCTAGGCCTGATTTTAGTTATGGTGTGGAGCATTTGATTCCTGTCAAGCCATTTTTCTTGGCCTTGCCTAATTTTATAAAACAACTATACTGCTGAATAACAAAGGGTGCTTCATTAGGTCTGACCCAGTTCTGCTTTCTAATTCTGGTATTTACTTATCACTATGTTCTCTAAATGCAGCCTGGATGAATGGACTAATTTTTTTTTACATTTTTCTAGATCCCTAATTTTTAATGTGCTTTTGGGTCTCTGCTTATGCTGCCTCACTGCAATACATCTGATATTCTGCAAAGACATGACTGGGTTAATTTCTCTTGCTTCAGTTATGTAGTTTTCTATGGGATAAGATGTGACGTTTTCCAAAATTACTTCATAATCCCTGTTTTCTTGCAAAAGGTCTGGCTTGAGTCACCTTGCAGTACAAACATAAACTCTTTTTGTCTCCATGGAACATTGCCTGTAGGCCACTAATCCCTGATTTCTTGCTTTAGAAAGAGCCAGAATAGCTGGACTAGTTTTAGGCAGCTACAGTAATTTACAGTGTGAATGCACTAGTGTTTACCTCCTACCCCTGTCCTCTCCCATTTCCCCTGTCACTGCTGCCTGAGCTGGCTGCCTGTCAAATGACTAATTTTCTCTGGAATAAGGTGACATTTCCTAAGGTTAATGTTATAACTCTGTGACCTGACAGATGGAGGAGCAAGATCAGATATATGGATAGGATGATGGGGATAGAAATCTTTCTAGGAAAACCAGCCGTGACTTAGCATACTGTAAATTTTGGCCCTTTTAGATTTTATTAACAGGGATCTGGGGAGAAACACCCTACTGACAAGTGAATTTTTATATTATACTCTTTTGTGGTCTTATAAAATAGTTTCTATCATATTATCCTACTTTACATATCTAGTTTTTTTAAATGCAAAAATATGTATCCTAGTTAACCTAGCCTGGGAGAGGATGGCAGTATAGAAGGAGAGATAGGATTAAAAGGAATTTTACTAATGTTATTAAAAGGGAATTAATGCTTCCAAGGAGCATTTTACAAGTACATATTATTATGCATTTTATTCTCGGATTCTTATATAGAAATTTGTGGTAGTCTTCAAGGCCAAGGAAACCTGTGAGCAGGAAGGGGAGATCAGTTTCCTGTGCCCAGTTTAACCTGTGTCCATCCTCCAATAGCTGACACAGTCCTCTCAAGTCTCCAGGTATTCTCCATGTGGTGCATGACTGCCAGGAGTGTGTTTCTGGACTGAAGTGATTTTCATGTCATTCTTTCAAAAATGTCTGAAAAGAATTGCTCCAGAGAGAAGCAGAAGAAGTTTATGCTGTGTACACATTGTACACATCTGTGCCACCAGCCCAGGTCTCACTGGACATTCCTTCAGCAATGCTATGTCATTAGGTTCTGATTAAGCTTTTCCTTGATCATTGATTGACATGTAACTGTTCCCTAGTGAACTGGCAGTCTTTTTAGCCTCTCTGTTTTTTCTTTCCATTCCATATAAATAAGTAACTATTCTCTTTGAGGCACTTTAATATTCAGATTTGGAGAACTGAAATTAGACTCAGCACATTCTGACAAAAACATAGATGCATAAAAGGTTTTTACATATAAAGGATCTTCTGGTCATTTTCCAGGTTTTTTTTCATTTTTTTGCTTCCTTTTTGAATTTTTCAGCATCACTGAATTCCCACATGAACATCTGCAACATAATTTCAGACTAAGTGCTTTATAATCATACACACTATAAATATTAGATTGTCTTTTAGAGGCCACTTCACTTTGATTTTGAATATTAAGTGGAACAAACAAAATTATTATTCAGACAATTGCTCTAATTTTGGTGTCCTCATTTCTGGGCTAAAATGCAACTAAATTCTGCTATTGCTGGAGTTTGAAATACATGGTCTTCTAAGTAGTATGCAGGATCACTAAGAGAGCTGGAGACAGAGACATACATCAGATAACTGGTATTGGTTTCTTTTCCAATAGCAAACTCAAACTTCTAGAGAGCACAAGGAGACATTCCTCCATCCTGCAGCTTTTGCTGCTCATGTGATTTATTTAGAAAAACAAGAGACAACTGCCCAGAAAACCCCACCCAGATACTGGGCAGGAAGTGTGTATTTGCAATTTACTAAGTAAACCTTTTCTGATTAAATTGGCTTCCAGTACAGTGAGTCTACAAGTAACCTCACTTTGTCCTACCATAATCTTGACTTGCAGCCTCAGTCTGTCTCTTTGTGCTTCCTTTTCCCCAGGATCTGAGTGGAGATGGCTTCTCACAGTGTTATTCTGGTGGCCAGGATTCTGTCCACCCCGAGGGTTACTTTGTTCAAGCTGAGTTACTGTACTCATGCTTAATTGATGTTTAGGAGGGCTTATTGCAGTCTGTTACACCACTACTCCCAGAATGTATTGGGCCCAAAATTCTTTGATCCTTTTTAAATCCTTAAAGATGGACTTTTCTCAGTCATGGAGAGATGGTGAGAATTTTAGAACCCTGATGGTGCTGGTTGTTGCTGTTTTCTCTGATTATTGATGTCTTAAGTGTTCTTATGGATAAGGCAGATTCGCCAGATGCAAAATGCTATCCAGATATTTTCACTTCTACCTTACCTGTAAATCAAGAAGGTCTCAAATAACACATGTGCCCTCTAAGGCTTAATTCCATTATTCCAAAATTTTTATTTTATTTCCTAATTGAAAGCAGCAGCAAATTTTCTTCTTGTTTTCCCATATGGGTGATGCAGCATCCATTCAAAAAAGCAGTGGTGAGCTGGAGTTTTATGTCATGTCAGCTGAATGAGTGACAGTCACTGTAGCATACCCATATTTTCATTTCCTTATCTGGGTTTCTTTTTCTGATAACCAGGTTGTAGAAAGAATGGAGATGAAGTTTTCTAGAGCTCAGGAAGGAGTTAAATTTGGAATATTTTTCTCTATGAATTAACCTTTCTTCTATAAGTGAAGAAAGAATTGTATGTTTGGCTGTATTTAAGACCTTATATGGAGGCTGTTTCCAAAGGCCCATGGTATAGGCTGTAGATACAGTTTTGTTTAGGCCAATGTATGTTCAGGTGGCATAGAAATTTTTTTAGTATTATTTAAAGTGAACTATAAGAGATTCTGTTATTATGTCTCTTATGTTTCTTGGATAAGAGTAATGAAGGCTTGTTTTCAGGAAACATCTGGATTTAGGACAGCACCTTCACATGCATCCTCAAAATAATATCCATGCCAAGATATGTAGTTCTGTTTTTTAAAATGGCCTCTCTTCTCCAGTGGCCTGAGCCTGCAGTCTTCTGTCTACAGCTATGTTTACTTATATGCACATAATATATTTTTAGGAATTAACTGACAAAGTCTGGAAGTAAGAAAAGACAGAGGAAAAAATCATGAAAACCATAGCCCTGGCTGCTGTTTCCATCTAATGTATCCAAGTAACACCATGCTATTTCAGACTTTTTAAGGGCTCTATGCAAGAGTCATTTTCCAATGTCTCTTTAGCTGAAAATGTGAGCAGGGCGAATGTAATTCCTGCTTTGAAAGGTGATAGAAGCTGCCTCTGCCTACACTTGTGAAGAGTACAGTGAGCCCAAATGTAATAATAGCCCACTATAGTTCTTGGGTGTGCTGGCAGCAGTGATATTCCTTGCAGCAAGCCAGATAAAATTAGTCTAACTCTATTTAAATGAGCACATAATGTGGGAGACCAGAGCAAGCTCCTTATTCACAGAATGAAGTTAATACAGCATCCAGCATTACTATTTGCAAGCTGGAAACTTCCTTCTTGAAGAATGTTTGATAATCATCCTTGCCTGCATGACCTGTATGTCAGCATATGCTGAGAGCACATCTATTTTGAAACCAGTCTTAATAACACAGCTGCAGCCCTGCAGAAGGGAGAGCTGCCTGAACATGCCTCCACACTGCTCAGCTACAGCAAAGTTCTGCATCATGCAGTGAAATCTGCTCTGGGCTCAGGAAAGAGCTTTATAATTAACCTATTATTGCAAGATAATAGAGCATCTAGGTTAGACATGAAAAACTTGTCAATATAATACAGTAATAGAACAGTGAACCTCTGTGGTCTAATGACGTATTAGATTTATGAAAAGCTCTTTTCTATTTATCCTCCACAAACACAAACTTAGACTCAAAACCATTATATAATGGTTCATCCATAATACATTTCTCTTGTTAATTGAATGGCAACAGTCTGCACTGACCAAGATTTTTGAATGAAATAATTTTCTGGAGCCCATTTTTCATTCTAGCAACTTCCTTTAATACTTCAAGTATTATAGCTCTACTATAAAATGCTACAGGATAATTTTAGGCTGTGGTCTGTATCCTGCTAATCAATACAACTGCATTGTTCATTCTCCTCAATTTCCTTTCCTTTTTCCATTAGTCTTAACTACATTATACTTTCCCTGAACTGTGACAGAGGAAGAATTTCTATGTAGTGTCACCAAAATGTGAAAGAGCTTTCTAGCAGATAATTGCAAAGCAGATGAAGCTTGTGGGTGAAATTTATATAATACTTAGTTCATTTGGTAATGTTTGTCTCCCTGGTAAAACCTTCCCCAGAATGGCTCTTTTGTATGGATCATCATCCATATGGGGCAACAAGAAGAAGAGTTATTGCTGTTTTCAATTAGGAAATTAAAAAAATCAAAACCAAAACAAACAAAAAACCCAAACAAACAAACAAACAAAACTTTGTCATAATGGAATTAAGCCTTAGAGGGAACTTGTGTTATTTGAGACCTTCTTGATTTACAGCTAATGTAGAAGTGAAAATATCAGGTCAAAATATGGAATTATTTACTTAGTTTTAATTCTTAATAATGCACTTCTGAAAGCAAGTGCTTCCACTGCACTTTCTCACTGATTTTCAAAAATAAGCACCATTGTGTCTGAAATTTTGCCCTGAATTTCCAAAAACAAGCTTTAGAAAACAAGATGCAGATCTTGTCTTTCTTTGATAGCTCTGAAAATTACTGTTTTGTATCTCTAACTTCTGAATTTGTTTTTACATATGCCTACGAACAGGGTTATTTTTCATTTAATGTGGATCCCTTTAATAAACAGCACATGAGGCATGATTGTGTGAATTTTTTGCATATGCAGGAGAGACAGGACTCCTTTCTCCAGCCTTTTAAGTCTGGGATACAGAGATCTGAGCCTGTTGTATGGCAGGAATGAGGCAACCTCAAAAGAGAGAAAATTGTTTCTTATTGCTGACTTTCTGGTGAGCTTTCTCCTACAGTTAACAATACCTTTTTTTCTATAGAAGAGTCTTTAAAAAAAGAGATAGCATTTGAAAAAATTCTTGTAAATTATATGTCACAACCTCTCCTTCCTTGCTAACAGCATCAGCATAGCTCTCTAATGCAGTCTGTTTCTATCACATAAGAGGGAAGTTTTCTCTAGTATTGGATGAGATGAAGCAATCACAGGGAGAATGCTAATTAAATAGGCTAGCTATGAAAAACTGAGAAGGGCTCTTTCCAGCGTCAACAGAAGGATGCAAAAGGAAAACACCATAAGTACTCTGTTTTAGCATCCCTTTTTCAATAAAGGGAAGTATTTCCTTAATACTTGTTTCTGGCTTACAATTGCTGTACTCACAACTAGAAGATAAAGCATTTGGGGATAAAAATGCTAAATCGTGTCTGCTGCATGCTAGGATGTATAGTGCTATCTTCCTTCTGGTTTCTTCTTGTTAAGTTCTTAATAAAGTTCACAAGTTGCATAAAAATGCATACGACTTCCTGTAACATGTAACATGTAACATGACATACATAAAATAATTTTTAAATAAACATAGGCCTGCCTGAGACAGGTAAAGTCATCTATGGTGTGCAGATCCATCTGTACATGTTATAATCCACACTTGGAAAGAACTCGCCACTGTGATTCCCTTGTCTCTGCCAACCCAATGTGCCTTTCAGCTCTCCTGACAAAAGGAATAAATAATTATCTTGTTTCTCTCTTTTTTCAAATGTGTTCATGTGCCCTGGATACTTTATGTGATGGATGCAGACAAGGGCTATCTGTGAAAGTTTATCACAGTGCAGGCTAAATCATGAGCACAGTGACTTCACGGATATTTAGACAGAAATGTAGCACAATCTTACCTACAATGAAAATTTCATTCATTTATTAAATATAGGAAGAAGAAAATAAAAGAGGCTTTCAAAACATGAATGGTGGCCTTAGTTTTTATAAGGTAAAGTTAAAAGCTGCTTATTGCAAAGAA
>VWYI01039518.1:0-15898 GCA_013399455.1 Anthoscopus minutus | reverse complement strand
GGCAGCATGTTACAAGCCCCCCCCCCCCCTTTTTTTTTTTTCCTATGTCTACCACAATGGCTTCAGAAAGATTGTGGAGTGATGCTGTTTCACTAAAAGCTATAATACCATTACCAGCTGTATGAAACTGGAGAACAGGATATGGATTTTTTTAAAATCCAAATTCATTCACTTTTAAAATATTTTTTCTTCCTGTCTTTGTGAGGAAATATTCAATCTGATTGTTCATAGAACATATGCCCAAAATGCTTTTTCCTTGTCTCAGGGCTGTTTTTTATAGGAAAGAAGTATTATTTTTTAAATCGCAAATCTCAGGACTTAGTAGACAAAACAAAAAACACAACTTGTATCTTGAAAAATTAGTCCAGTTTTAATAATATTAAAAGAAAATAGGAAAACAGCAATACCATAATGACAGCATTAGTGTTTTATTTCTGATTGAGATGAGTATCTTTGAGTCATTTTTCATATGTAAAGCAAGGTATGATATCTTAGCCTTTTCTCACACAGCACTGTTAAATATATTTAGCACTTACATATGGTAAGCTCAGTAAGCTCATACATATGAGTTCAGTAGTTCATAAGTGGTGGGTTCATCTTAATGGCATGGAATAAATCCATAGAACAACGTGGATTCCACCTATATAAATACTGCTGGATATACCCTGTGCACTGTACTCCTTGTGGTGGGATCTACAGGAACCAAGGCAGCAGCAGGAGCTGGCAAGAAAAGGGAATAAGCTGATCCTGGTGAGGCTCAGATTATTGCCATCTTTCTCAAGAGAATATACAAAAAGTTAGGGACCACTGACTTAACTCTTAGGTATCCAACTGACTGAGCTCTGGGCTATAATTAAAGTACTCCTAGGCAGAAGGAGAGATTCAGTGTGTTCAAACCATGTTCTCAGTATTGTTCTCTATATAAGAATGTTTGTCTGACATTATAACTGAACTTTTCCAAAAAAACAGTTGAATCGAAAGTCAGGTGTTCATGGTAGCGGAGCTCTGATTGTTGTAGGAGTTATTTATTAAAAAAAAAATCCATGGTTCTTTCTCTTCCAGTAAGATTTTATAATGATTTTCTATCTACTTATCTTTTGTTTCTTAGATGTATGACTGTGGTTATCACTTTACTAAGCACTGAGCTGCACCTAAGCCTTGTTTTACTGAGATTGTAATTTTATTTCTTAAGGTAGATCTTATTTTGAAATTTCTTGGCTATTTTTATACAAGTAAGTAATTTTTCTGTATTTGCCACCAGAATAGCCTGAGTTCAGCCATGTAATCTAGTCTAGGTTGTAACTTACACTTTTTTACATGACCCACTCATAATGGCATTTGGGGGAAAATAGTTTGATACACGTGTCAACATTACTTTCTTACATAATTATAGATTAGAAAAGAAACTTTGTTTTGAGGACTAGATACAGCTATTTTTAAAAAGCATACTGTGTTAGACGTGACACAACAACTGAACCAGGACAGAAAAATAATAAGTGCAAAGATAAAAATGAGGATTTAAATAGTTTTCTTCAAATAGGCATAGGAAGAGGAAAGAAAGATAAGCGGGATTTATTTGAGATGAGAGACCAAGAACACGGTGGTGTACATCAGATAGATAAGTAACTTCAGAATGTAATATTTTTGTATTTAATTCTTAAAAGCATATCTTCTTCCACAGAACTAATTTAGAACTGTTCAGAGTCAGTGGATAGTTTCAACCACTTTGAATCAGTTAAAAAATACCTAAGGGCATCTGTGCTGCTACAAACAGGAAAGTTATGTGTTCAATCCAGGGAATGCCTATATTGAATGGAGAGAAATGCCTATTTAAGGCTCTTCCTGAAAAAGAAGTGACACTGATCTAAATTACATTGATGCTTAAAATCAATTTAGTTAGATCAGTGCAAGTTTCTCCACATATACATTTGAATCTATTGCAACTGATCTAGAGGAAATAAGTTTACAATGTGGTCAGCTGCCTATTTCATGTCACTTATGTATAGACACCACAATGTGATTTTGTATGTACAGTGAGGAAGTGATGGACAAGTCTATTATATTCCTCTAGGAAGAGGATGTAGGAGGCATGAAAAATAATTTTGAGGGTACATTGAAGTTGCCTTATTGGTCATGTCTAACAACTCACTTAGAAGCGTTACTGGATTTGGTGCTTTTCAGTGTCCTAAGAGGAAGAGCTGGATTAAGGGAGGAACCACAAGAGCAGTCTGCAAAAATCAGCAGCAAGGAAGAGGCTGAGGTGGAGGGAGAACAAGTCTTATGAGAACTGAGGGAGCTGGGATTGCTTAGCCTGGGCTTAAGGAGGAAACCTGATTGCTCTCTACAGCAGAAAGGAAGCTATAGTGAGGTGGGGATAAGTCTCTTCCCCCAGGTAGCAAGTGACAGGACAAGAGGAAATGTCCTCAAGTTGCATCAGGGAGGCTTAGATTAGATATTGAGAAAAATTTCTTCATCAAAAAGATTTTCAAGCACTGGAAGAGGCTTGAAGTGGTGGAGCCATCATCCCTGAAAGTGTTCAGAACCCATGTGGATAGAGTACTTGAGGACATGGTTTAATGATGAACATGGTGGTGATACATTGATGGATGGACTTGATGATTTTAGAGGTCTTTTCCAACTTTAACTATTCTTTCATTCTATGTATATGCTAAAACAGGGTGGAATGGGGAATAGCATGTAATTCCTATTAGTGGAGCCTTAGTTACAATTTGAAATGTGGGAAAGTTGAATTTTTCACAGAATGCTGAGTGTCTTTGACAAAAAAACATGGGAGAGAATGGGAAAGTTTTTGAGGAATGATTGCCTGAAGGCTGAATGGATGATAGTGCCAGTGTATGTAGATGAATGTGTGTTGAGGTTAAACTATTATGAGCTTGTAACTTTGATATTGCATGTTGTCTTTACATCCTGTTAAGACATAATACAGTTTCCTGCAGAGGGTAATTCAGAACTTCAAAGCTAGAGACTGAAGAATCTGCAGTGAGATAGTATCCCTGAAGGTCTAGGTGTCATGTATCAAGAAGTGATACACAATGTCTCATTTGATGTTCATTGTCATTCATGCAGTTTTCATGAACTCTTACATATTTTAGTGAATGTCCATGTAGTGTGGTCAGCGGAGAAGTGTGAAGTATTCATGGATATACATGCATATTTAATAACTACTCCCAGAGGTATCTTCCTTTTCTGGCGATTTGTCCATTCCAGCTCCTGTACTTGTGAAACAAATTGTGTGAGATTTGGCAGTCAGAGAGACTTGCACAGAAGACAGTTTTGGAGGCTGGATAAGGTGCTTTATGTTTGCAGTGCACAAGTATGCACGCTCCACCCTGAATAATGCACAGCCAACATTTCTTTAGACTCATCCTTGGGAAATTTTTCTATTCTGTCATCAATCTAGTAATCACCTTCTGTTCTTTTTCCCACAGAAGCCTTCTTAGCTAGATCATGTGGAGTAACTGTTATTTGCCAAACACCTGTATAGTCTGGCCCTAAAGCTAGTTAATCAGTCCAAAAAGATCTCTTAGGTCAATAAGTGACTTTCCCATGGAATAAAGTCAAATCTGTTGCACTGAAATTGTCGCTAATTTTTGTTTAATAAGAGAGTAATGCCATGAAGAAGAGTAGAAAATGCTCCTTGACACCATTTTTCAACTTCAGATACTTCTGTTGTATAAAATAAATGAAAGCTGCTTTTTAGCGTGGGCTGATGAAGAGAATGGGAAGATAATTTTGTGCATTTCAGTTTTCTCACATTTTAGCTTACCCTTTCCAGAAGAAATTAAATAAAAACTGAATTTATATACAGGTTATTGTGGTATTATTGTTATAAGGATCTATCAAAATCACTTGCTCAAAGATGTGTCATTATAACAGCAGTTCACATGCAAGTATTTGCCAAAACGAAAACATTTTTCTGACTGGGAAAATTCTGTTCATTACAGCAGCAATTGGAGGCATTTTCTGTAATTACTTCTTCTCCAATGATGTTTAGGTTCCAAAGGGAGACTTGCAAGGCTTGATAAACCTTAAAGAGAAATGACAATGTGATTTCAAATGGTACCTTGAAGAAAGAGCTGCTAGAACATGTCTTAGGAACATGGATCTGAAATCTTTTGTTTTCCTGTGCTGTGTTGCTTAAGATGGCTAGAAAGTGGACAAAAAACCATAAGGAATTCTATTGATTGTGTTAAAAGTTTAAGCATGAATATGTATTTTAAAATATCAGAAGCAGGATTTCACATTAAACACTTAATATTAAATGGCTTTGGTTTTCTCTGTCTCATCTGTACATGACAGAGACAGAGAGAAATGGGACTAATATTTTTCATTTTGTATGATGTGCTCATTTACTAGGACAAATCCTCTTTTCTCTGTAGATGCACATATGGCAGAAGGAAGCAAAATAAATCTGGTTCCTCTTTGTAGAACGGAACAGGATGTGGAAAGCTTATGGTAAAGTGTAAGAGGACTGAGCCTTTCACATGAGGGACATATGCTTGAAGGGGATCCATCTGTACTCCGTGCAGACGTGTTATCAGGGCTCTGTGACTGCACTGGGCAGGAGCCAAGGCTGCTGCTGCTGTCAGGGCCTCCAGCCTCCTCCCAGCTGGGGCTTGGAGTGAGTGAAGTTTCTGCACCCCCTTGAGGGCTCCTTTGTCAGACTGACCTTCAAATTGATGTTTAGTTCACTCTGTGTTTTCAGAAAATGATATTTTAAAATTTGTCCTCAGATACTTGCTGTGAAAAAAATCAAAATATCCATTCTTGAGATGAGATCAAATGCCTCCCAGGAATATATTTTCATGGGTGAATTTTGAACCTCTTCATAGTAGAGAATTTTAATGGAAACTCAGAACAGAACTGTTAGTTTAGTGTGCTGTTATAATGTGTTTTCTGAGCTGAATAGCATGTACAGTGCAGAGCGTTAAACTTAAGTGACAGGTAAATATGAAAACAGGAATATTTCTTACTCTTGAACTTCTGTCCTTAAGTCTTTACTTAGCATGATATTATTAGTACTTTTCTATTCACCCAGAATTATTGGATTCTGGGTGAATAGAAAAGTGATTCAAATTCAAAAATACTAAATTGCATAAAATAGCTACCATTACCAGACTGTAATCGTCTTTGGTCAAGGGTCCTTTGGGGTAGTTTGAATCAAATTCAAAGCACACAGTTGCTGATTAAATATAATCTTTTCATTACAGGGAGAAGGAGGTTTATGTTTCTTGTTACTAGGTCATCTTGCTTTTATTTAATTTCCTTTCGTTTTTCTTGCCCATGTTGTCATTGTCAGACCCAAGCAATTGCTGTAGCAGAGCAGTTATAATAACACAGGAAAAGAAATTCATTCATATTTGTATGTAAACTGCAGAACTGACACGGTTTATTTTGACTAGCTGCTTCCCTGCTGCTTTCCAGGCATTGATAATATACTCCCATGTATTATCAGAACTGCCACAGCTGAGGTCAGTATGGATTAAACTTCAATACAGTATAGTAATAGTATGAGATTGCTCTTTCAGTGCACTGAAATAAATGTTTTCATTACTTCCTTAAAATAAATGCATTTGGTGCCTTGAAGGTAAGCAAACACATAAAACTATCTTTAGAAGACTTCACCGCATGTAAATATTTTCTTCTTCTTCCTAGTGAAATATTTTACCCTTTTGTTTGACACAGTTTCTGTCCTATGCTACTCTTAATACCAATAAGCACAATTTTTCTCAGGGCCAAAATCATATTTCAAAATAATTTTCTTGTTGTAGACTCAGCAGCTCAGTATTTGTGTAGTCACAATCTGGCCTACTTTCCATGTGCTATGCTCCTAGTCCAGTCTTGTTCTTCAACTAGAGTTATGGGCACTGTCTCCCTCTGTGGAATACAGACAGACACACTCCAGCCACATCCCCATTCTATTTTAGTCCTAATTGCCCCAGAAAGGAAACATGGGTGCCTGTGCCAGAGAAGACATCTGCATGTCACCAACTGTAGACAGTCAGGAGAGCAGAACTTCAGGACCATAGCAGAGCCTACCTCTTCTGTTCTAGATGTGGTGGTCAGGTTGTGTTAGTCTTAATCAGAATAAAAGAAGGCATAATGAGCACACCAAATATACCTCTGTGTCTGATGATAAACCAGTTAGTAATAAACTCTCCAAATACTGACTAGAAGTAGGATACACATGAATCTACGTCTGCAGTGTGGGCTGAGAAGATTGTTTCCCTGCCTGATCTTAGGAAAAAAGAAAACAGATTGCTATACTCAAAGATACCTTCAATTCCTTCTCCCAGCTTTGACTGGAATTCTGTAATGTAGTAGGCATACCTACTCTGCTTGAGCCAGGAAGCATTTGTCCCGGTGGTTTCTTTAAACAAAAAACATCCTGACCTTTTTCTGCTTTTCTGGCACAAATAAATTTGCTTTTGCAGTATCCACAAGAAATGTGTGTGTCTGTGTTGGTATGGTGGTGGTGTTAATCATGGTTCAGTTTTCCTTGCTTGTCCTGCACAATCAAGTCACTCTAGTCAGGGGCTATAAGCCCTTCAAGCAGGTAGAAGCCTTTGTTTTCTGTGTTTAATGATTTATACAGTGTTGGCAAATATTGCAAATAAGGAGTAACGAATTATATAAAGCAAATGGATTTTTGGGATAATTTAATTTTACATAGGTAATAGAGGAGTGGCTAACTGGGTGTAAGTTGTTCCAATAGAGAAAATGTATAAAAGGTGTGTCAGAATAAAAAGAGTGAAGTTATCTTCTCTTTAGAATAATATCAAAGAAGTAAATATATATATGAAGTTTAAAGATAACAAAGTAATAAACCACAGAAATGATAGAAACTAAATCTTAATAACATTTTTTCAAGTTCTTTGGTGAATATTATTTTGTCTATTTTAGTCCTTTGAAGCCTTTAATATGTCTTGGGAACCCTGCAATTATAGTTGAACAAAACATTCAGTCACTAGCTGACTCTTATTATATATTATTATTAAGAGTTTAAAACCTAACTCTTATTCATAGTGATGATGAGAGGAAAAATCCCCACCAGTTTTGGCCTTGTGAAATTTGAAAGGAGTTGTAATTTCTTGTTTGGCTGAACACTTCCATGAGCTGGCCTACATGAATCATCTGATTTTTCGTGTTTTCATGACTGCAGCATATTCCTGATTTTTCTTTTTACTTTTTTTACCTTGTTTCCTTTTTCTCTTCTTTGCCCTTGCCCTTTCTTTGTCACATGAGACTCACAAAGCATCTTTAAGCTTGTTTTCTTTTACATGCAAGCTATTATAATCTTAAATTAAATAGGAGCTTTATATGATCCTGAGAAGTTTCTACTTTCCTTTACAAGTTTGCCATCTCAGAAGGAATTCAAACAGAAACTGAAATGCAATTGTCTTTACATCTGTATCTATATATTTAGTAAATTAATGTAATGTGTACATATAGGTGTATATGTAATGTAATATGGCATGCACACATTTGCTGAACATTTTTAGGAATAGTGAGGTGTGTCTCTTGGGTCACCCTGTGGTTTTGCACAGTGCAGCCTAAAGCTGCCCAAACAGAGCAGCTCAGATTTCACCTGGGTCAGGGATCTTTTCCAGAGATGAGACCAGTATCACTATTCCCTTTCCCATAGCAAAGGGTTTCTGTTAAGAGCTGACTAAAGAGTACCAGCATGCTGCTTTTTTTGCTAATCTAAGGGCTCACTTTAAAATCTCTGTAGGTTATATAAGCAGATAGATTGACCTCTTGGAGAGGTAGTTGAATCCATGACTTCCTGAATGTTTAGAGAAAAAGACAGTATGACAGAGAGCCATTGATTTAGCTATAGTTAGGTATTGAGTCTATAGTGATAAATAAAATATCCTGCAAGTCATCTACAAGATCTGTTTATAAATAGAGGAATCATTCTGTAAACCACTCAAATGCTGTCACCACTGGAATATGTTATATTTACCTCAGTACTTCAAGCTGCTAAAATTGTTGTAGTGCTGTAATGATGCAGTGGGGTAATATGCTATATCCTTATTTCCCAAAGCTCTCTTGGAAAGAGTGGCTAAAATGCAGATGTGTCAAGTTCTTTATTGCCCTTTCTTTAAAATATAACAAAAATTAAATAAATTTCAAAGACATTATTTTGTTTTTATCTAACATAGGCATTCATTTAGAAATGCATAACAAGTTATCCCAAGAAAAGCACTTAGTACTCCTCATTGGTATGTGAATATAATTAATAGAACTAAGCAAGTGAAAAAAATTGACATTTCAATAACTGCCCAATGCACCATGCATTTACTAGTCTTTTATTTGCAGCTGTTTTGATCATACTTGAATATGAAAAGCATAAAATAAATTGTCTGTAAGTAGGAATAGTTATTATTTTATATTTGAATGCAAAGTAGTCTTGTAATAATTGCACTTAGAATTGTAGAAGTCTAGAATATTTTGAGCTGGAAGGGACTCACAATTATCATCAAATCCAGATCCTGGGTCTACATAGGACACCCCAAGAGTCACAGCATGTGACTGAGAGCCTTGTCCCAACTCTTCTTGCACTCTGTCAGGCTGGTGCTGTGACCACTTCCCTGGGGGAGCCTGTTCCAGTGCCCAGCCACCCTCTGGGTGAAAATAATTTTCCTAATATCCAGCTTAAGCCTTCCCTGACACAACTTCAGGCCGTTCCCTTGGGTCTTGTCACGGGTCACCATAGAGATCAGTGCCTGCCCCTCCTCTTTCCCTCATGAGGAAGTTGTAACTGCAGTGAGGCCTCCCCTCAGTCTCCTTTTCTCCAGGCTGCACAGACCAAGTGACCTCAGCTGCTTCTCAACAGGCTTCCCCTCAGGGCCCTTCACTATCTTTGTAACCTTCCTTTGGACACTGCAGTAGCTCAACATCTTGTATTTGGCTCCCAAAACTGCAAACAGCATCCAAGGTGGGGGTCATACCAGAGCAGGGTACCGCAGGACAGTGAAAATCACTTTTATATGTTGAGGTTGTCTATGCTTTCAATTTGTTGTATTAATCTAGTTGAAAGGTGCAACTCACATTTTACCCTTTAGCTATCTATATATGCTTGTTTTCATCATTTTTGTGTGTATGTAAATGTAATATAAAAGAATACTGCTGTTGCTGGAGGCTGTATTTATTTATTCACAGCATCATCAATTGTGTTCATGTTTGCCTTGATCCATTAGGTGCATCCTTGAGGGTGGTTTAATTTCTGCAAGTGCTTTATTAGTAACCTCTCTGATAGAGCAAAGAGCCCAAATCCTGCTTTGGTACATGATCTTGAAGAGGAACCATATGCATGAACACCAACTTTATTCCCTTATGCAACCAGTGGGCATCATTCACTTAGTAACAACTTGCCAAAGAGAACGTAATGACCGAGGTTGTGTTCATGTGTCCATGTGTCATCCCACTGTTATTGTGAGATTTAAGCAACCCTTGTGTGGTGCTGGCCAAGGAATAAAATTGTTGTCAGTCTTGCATGTGTAATTTGTGATAGACTGAATTAAAATATCTGACTCATGGTAGCACATGTGTGACTCGATACAATATATGTTACATTACCTAATCCTGGAAATTATATAATAAAATTATGTTAATCAGGGTATACACTGTAGAAAATGAACAGGGATGTAATAAAGAGGTAGTTGGAGTAAGGTTAAAGACAGTAAAAAATATCTAAGCTGACAAGTGTGGGCATATCGATAGTGATGTTGATTAGAATAAACAATGTGTACTGTGAGATTGATGTCTGCATATATTAAATTTGTAAAATTCATGTCCATTTCCTTCAGATTGAATACTAAAATGGCGCATGATGAAATATGGAAATTTCAACATTAATATTGAATGTTAACATCTTCAATATCCAGTCAAATCACATGGAAGATAGTATCAAAAAAGAAAACTGTTTAAATCAACATCATTTTAGAAATGACCTCTGCTAGGTTCCTAAAAACATTATTTTAAACAATGTTAATGGTTTCCTTTAGAAGAGTCATAGTCACGAGTGCTTACTTCTTGAGAAATAAGCAGAAATCGTGACTTCCCTTGACAAACTCCAAAGGGATGTGATGTCCTCACTGATTTAAAAATCACTGATTGGGAGAGGAAGTGTTCACTAATGAAAGTAATGCATTGACAATCTGTTTTCACAGTATATATATATAAATAACTCTAAATTATTTTTTTTCCTGAAAGTCTAAGTTCAAAGTCAGGACCATAAGAGAACCTCTGTTGTCACATACCGTATTATTTTTTCTTCAATTGATGATAATTAAAAAAAAAAAGAAAAAAATTATAAAACCACCACAAAAAAAACCCCAAACAGACAAAAACATTAGAAGTTTGGTGAAAATTATTATTGTACTGCTGTTTATTTGTTTGCTTGAAAGCACAGGACAGATTAGAACTGCAGTTGCAGGACTGTGTTCAGATGTACAGTGTTTGTACTGCTTGTGAGTGCTCATTCTCAGCAGAGACTGATTTCAGTGGGCAGACAAGTATAGCGGCTCATCAATGTTGGCAAAGGTTTTGCAGTTTGCCAGTGGGATTAGATTGCAGGAAGACACTACAGCTACCTCTGTGACTTGCAGTATGTAAGTTACCATATTGCAAATCAGTCTAAAAATACAGGGGAAGTGTGCAGTGGTGACTCAGGAGTGACAGTTGTATCTAGTTCATTATTTGTGTGTTTGCTACATGAGATGCCAGCTGTATCAAACTTGCTTCCACTTCTCAAAATGGAGAATTTTTCAGCTGATTTTCTCTTATCTGAGAATCCAGCAAATGAACTATTTGATGAAATAACCAGATATTCTTCCTTAAGTTCCTGTCTGAATAGAGCATTTAGAGAAGCTGAAGCTGTGCTCATCAAATAACACTATCTGCATTTCTGAGGAAGTGATGAGAATGAATACAATTTGGTACTATCAACAAATTGTGTTGATCAGTAATGTTCTGGCATTTCTGAGGCATTAGTACAAAGTTTGATCCCCACACATATAGGAAAAGCAATCTAAATAGACACTTTGCATCACAAAACTCTGGCTATGTCCAGGATCAACATCACACACTTCAAAAATTCTCAAGTTCTATCCTGTGATAGAATTCTGTAATAGGTTAGGTCTTTTTGTCTTGTTGTAAATGAGAACTCCTCTTTGGAAATGTATGCAACATTTGTCTAATTCCAGGCTAAGTATCTTTCCTATAATTTCTAACATTTTCTATCCTCACAGTACTTAAATAAAGCAATACACACTTCTTCCTGCTTTTTCTTCAATTTCTGCCCCCTAGTGTATATAATGTCATATAGTCTTCTGGTTTTGCTTTGTCGGGCAAACCAAATTCCATTAGTTGTTTTTTTGTGAAATTAGTGTAACTTTCAGTCTCACCATTACCTTTCCTTGTCATGTATTACATTCCCATCATGACGGCTGGATGTGTATGTGGTATCAAAGTGGTACTTTCTGCTCTTGACTGCAAATAGGTTACACAGGTCTCTTTCACAGCTGCATCATAGTGATGATTTGTAGTCATCCTGACAGACAATTATTCCACATTTTATTCTGCTGCTTTTTTGTTCTTCTGGGATGTATGTTCATCTTGCATAGCTGTGAAAGGAAGAATTTAATTTTTTAGCTGTGTTTCTTAGGACAAGACTGCAAACGCGTAGTTTATAAACTGTAATAAAAAAGCCTGGTACATCTTTAAGTGCAAACAAGCTGGTTATTACTGATGATGTTTTAAGCCCAAGTATTTTAATAACTTGTGTAATATTTTTAAGGACATCTATTTTAGGAATGTGGACTTTTAACAGTAGTAATTTTCCTACTGAAAAATTCTCAGGGGTACACATATACCTTTCTTTCTCTATTGAGAGAAACTGTTGTGATAGGCTCTTGGTTTTATATGAATTACTTTATATTGTTCTAGATCTAACCTTCCTCAAAAAGTACATATTGTTCTTCTCTTTGCCACTCACATCTGTTGAAAATGTCTTGAATACACATCTACAGAAGCTAGAACCATATGGTTAAATCTATAACTGACCAATTAGAGGTAAATTGCCAGTCAGCCTATGGCTAGGTTGGCTTAATAAAGGGCATGATGATACAGAGAATTTATTTCTTAATTCTCTACAAAAGTAAAAGAATATTTTTTAAAATAATTACTGCCTTAAAGCAGTGACACAGTACACAAGCATAGTCCAGAACTTATTTTTAATATCAATTCAGTGCCTGCAGCTCTGCACACAAACGATATAATTTTCAGTTTGCACTGAGAGCGCTATATGTATGTAGAACAGATTTTCCTTCAAGTTATTTTTGAAGTTTGCCTGACTTTGACTGAACAATGCTATTTTCTTTCCAATGTCCACTTGGACCCTGTCAGAGTCAACTGCAACCAGAACACCTAAGATCTCGCACATGGACTGAAATCTATGACTCACCTTAGAATTGGTTAGCTCAGTTACTTCCTGCTTTTTAAAAGTGTGCAAGCCTTTTACAATTTTCTGATGATGTGCAGGTGCTGAAATAGTGCTCCTAGTCTATTGAGAATAGTCTTGCATTTTGCCATCATCTTGTGCAGGCTCCTTAAAGTGGTATCTAACAGCAGCCCTAAATCCTCTCACTGACAGCTCCTAAACCCCTGTTGCTGCCCCAGATGAACCCCAAGGTTTCATAAGTGACTTGTATGTGCCCTCTATATCTTTAAAAATTTTCATGTCTTATTGTTCATATCTGCGGTCTGTGTGTTCGAGAGAGTAGCTGTAGAAAGAACCCCATCCAGGATTCCAGAAGTTTCTCTTCCTGGCATATCAATTGTTTTGAGGGAGGAAAAATCTTTGACTTTCCGAGAATTCAAACTGAGTCAGCATGAAGCCACTCAGATCACAAAACTCAGGTTTTCCCCAGCTGTCCAGCTGTCCAGCTGTCCAGCTGTACGTGCTAACCTGATGGTTCTTGTATCTATTTTGAGGACCTATAAAATGAAAAGCAGTAGTCTACTTGCTGCAATATAGCAGGGACAGCATTGACATGATCTAACTGACAAAGTAGGACAATCTTTTTTGGAGCAACATTCTGAGTGGGTATGAGTGGAACAAGATTGCGTTTGCTGAGGGCAGAGAAACTGATGCTGCAGCAAATGAGACATGTGATGCTGAGTGTGCAGTTGGGAGTTTTAAATGTGTGAATTTCCAGAGGTAACAGAAGCAAAGAACAGAATATCTCAAAAGGAGAAGTTTTTTTGAAGAAAATACCCAAACTTTATCCCACTTGAGGATGAAAGAGGTAACAGACAAGGGCTGTATGATCTTATGTTGAAACAAAAAAACGGGGCACAGTAGCATAACTGGAGAAGCAAGGGTGTCTTGAGAAGCCAAGTATGTTGACAGTTTTTAGGAAAGAGGTAGATTTGAAGATGAGCTGCACTGGGTCAGCAAGGAAATGACAAATATGTGGGGAAGTTGGAAAAAGATGATTCAATTAACATAGGAATTAAAGCTAAGGCAAGAGAAGAAGAGTATATAGAAACAAGAACTGCAAAGGGGACTGATAGTGAACAGTTGAGCATAAGTACAGGGATATAAGTACATGGGGATAAGTACAAGGAAGAGACAGAGGAAAAGAAAGGAAGTTACTGCTCTGTCATTCCAGAAGAAGAGATAATTGGTACAAGAAGTGATTTAGAGAAGGAGAAGACCAACATATCTTCCTCACTATCTATTCTGATAGTGGTAAGGCAAGTAAAGAAGTTCTATCTCACTGTAGGGTCCATGCCTTTAGACCTGATAAGAATTTGGAAAAAATAAAATATGAGAATGCTTTGGATAGCTGTCAGGTGGCACAGCTGCAGCAGAGATGTTATTCAGAGATATTATGGTATCAAGAATAATTTGGGTGCAGAAAGGCATGTTTAGAGGAGGTATTAATGGTACTTAAAGGAGAGATCTAGGTGTGTTCTGAAGGAAAATTAAGAGAATGGATCACAGTGTGATGGTGGAAAAGTTGTGGAAACTATGTGTGTGTACTTTAGGGAGATAGGAGGTCCCTGGGTAGAAAGTAAAATATAAAGTAGAAAGGAGGATATAAAGTGAGTCGCAGTAAAGGCATGTGATTTGTGCTTTTGCTGAGTGATTATATGTTCTGTTTAGCAAGAAACTTGTATATATAGTTTGAAGTTTCCATAAAACAATGACATTCCATCATATTTGCATACATGATTTAACATAAAAATGTAAGGTACAAAACAATATGTAAAATAAGCACTGTGTATTCACTGGTATTAATTATGTCAGCCTTGTCTACTGCCCCATGAAAATGTAAAATTTTATATATGCTACCTTTATTTTGTGCCCTGGGAATTGGGGTTTTTTTGCTGAAAACAAGATATTACTTCAAACTTGTTTGGGTCTGTTGGTTAAGAAGTCTGTTCAGTTTTCTAAAATTGAAAATAAAATATATTGTTTACTTCATTTTAAGCAAAGATAACTACAGTATTCCTTGTTGCATAATTGCATTATGAACTTCGGTCAGTATTATGTGTTTGCCTCTTGCATTCATTCATTCATTAATTCATTCATGTTACTTTTGTAAAATCCTGCAAGACCAAGACCTTTAACATATTTGTGTGTCAAAATATTTTTGAATGCCACCACCTTTCAATTTTCATCCTTTAAAAAATACATATCCTGAGAGATATGTAGCGATCAGGGTATGGTGGAAAACAAGATGGAAGATTTTCCTCCCTGTGTTAGCAAGACAAGCAGAATTTTTTAGTTCTTATCAACAGAAAAATAGGTGTTTCATTAAAATGTGGGATTTCTGTTAAAATATATACATAGACCTGGAGGTTTTTAAGTTGTAAGTTAGTGTGATCTAACTTCTAGTCCTGCTCTGAGACAGATTCCAAGGGGCCCTCAGGCTGTCTCCTAGCCTGGCACATGACATGGAAAAGTTGGTTATCTGTATCCACAAAAGCTACCTCTTCATTCATGTAAGTCAGAATGGAGAGCTAGATTTAGGGATTTTAGATACTGGAATAAAATGGAGTTTCTATGTAAATAAACAGACTGATGAATCAGTAATTCATGAAGCCAAACAAATTGAACTCAAATTAAATGTGGCCAACTCAGTTTTCTTGATTAACCATCAGAGAATTTACTAAAATATATTTAAACCTGTAATCATCTCTAAATGACAGTCAGAGTTTTAGTTAGAAAATGTTAAACCCAGAAAATTGCTATAAATAGATATATTTAGTACATTGGGACTTCTCTTATGAAGGCTACTTCATATGAAATGTGAATGAAATAGCACTACTAGAATCACTTTGTAAACTGTATGATCTCTACTTCTCACTGCCCAGTAATTTGACAGTTCTGTTGTATGAAATATGTAGTACTAGATGTTATGTATCAGAATTGGAATAGGTAAATGCTGCTTGTGAACTGCTATACTTACTAAATGTGATGAGCAGTTCAGGTACTAAATGATATGGCAATAGCTAATATGGTATTAAAAGTGATTATTCCTAAAGAATCACAAGTGAAAGAAAATTAATAAATGAGGCCAAGTAGATGAAAAGACAATAATACTCCCTTTACATGCCTATAATAGCAATAAATGCTGAGTCTCAACCCAAGTAGATTTTTGTCAAAAATGTTTAAGACAGCCTAATTTTTTCATGACATCTTAGAATCTCTTGAGTCAGAAGGGACCCACAAGAATCATCAAAGGCCAACTCATTTGTTCCCTTGAATATTACATTATCACAAATGTGGGTTTTCCGATTAAAATGTTAGTGTTTTGGTATTTAGGACTTAATATTTTTATCTTCTTTTACAAGACAAAGA
>VWYI01039515.1:31032-45102 GCA_013399455.1 Anthoscopus minutus | reverse complement strand
TCTCTTTCTTTCTTTCTTTCTTTCTTTGTCTCTCTCTCATTCTCTCTTTCTCTCTCTCTCTCTCTTTCTTTCTTTCTCTCACTTTCTCTCTCTCTTTCCCTTTCTCTTTCTCTCTCTGTTTTTTTCTTTCTCTCTTGTTTTTCCAAAGACCAGTGATATAAAACAGACAATGTTTTACAAAGATGCCTAGTTTCTTATCTAATGCCACAGCAGATGATTAGCTCTTGCAATGTCATGTTCACCTGGCTTTGTTCTATAAATCTCTATTCTGGTAAACTGGAAAATCCAGCAACTTTGCTGCTGTATATTTGATTTTACTTTTTTCTTGAGGTCTTCTGTGACTAGTAGCAGGTTGCCTAGATAAATAAACCCTTCCTTTCTCCATATGGCCTTTCTTTCTTTTCATAAGTCACTGCATCTTGCATAGTTTGTTAGGATCTTAAATTGATATGAATGTGGTTGGTCTCTTAAGATGAAAAGAACAGAGGTTTGTGATATGCGGGGATTTTCTCCCTGTCTGGCAAATTCCATGTTCATTTTATATTTGCCATTTTAGAAAGAAAAGGTTACTTATGAGAACACAGCAAGACACAAAACACAGTATCAAGATCCCTTGGATTTGGGTTGATATGTCCCTCTGCCAGGCTTCCCTGCTGCTCATTCCCTTCTTTAGTTGTCGCATCTACTTTGGCATTAATGTCACCCATCACAAAGTGTAAGTTGTGTTTTGGTATTCTGTCAATCACACTTTTGAGACAATTGTAGAATTCATCCTAGTCACTGTGTTCTTCTGTCAGAAAACATCTCTGCATGATTGACATCTTTAGGAACTTGGTTTGGAATCTGGCATATATGATGTGCTGCCTGATAGCTCCCCAACCAAAGTGTGATTTTTCCACAAAATCTGTCATGGTGAATATTATCCAGTTTGCATTTTCCTTGTCACACAAGTGGTTCAGCTTTCAGTGGGTTCAGAGATGGGTGCCCAGTTTTTATTTTTATCAAGGATCCTCAAAGGAGTAAAGAGAACATCAGTGCCCCTTACAGGGGCTTGAAAGCACATGGAGGGAGAGGTTCAAGAACATTTCCCTTAAAATCATCAGAACAGGCCACAATCTTTGCACATTTACCTTATTCCAGAAGTTTCTATTCTCATGAGCAGAAGCAGATAACCATACAGAAATTCTATTAGCTGATGGAATTCTATTATCCAGAGTGGTATGAATATTTCCTTGCTCTCTGAGTCACTGCACCCCTGCAAAGCTCCCAGAGATGGTACAAGCTGCTCATCTAGCACTACTAGTCTTAGAAATGTAAATTGCCAAAACAGAGAAATAATGAAAGAACCTTATAAACCCTGAAAACATTGGCATCATATAGAAATAATATGAGATTTTTCTTAGGAAAATGTGACTGTTTGCACCATAAGTAATAATAATGAGAGACATATGACTCAATATGCAGGAGAAAGATAGAAAGTGGTAATCCTGAAAAAAAACCCAAACCATGATTTGAGGGTGTAGTAATGAACACTTCATTGCTATAGTGATGGGATACTACTTTGGACTGTCTACTTAAAGCCATCCTTTTTCAAAAGAAATTTCTGTGAATACTTCTGGAAAACTCAAGTCAATTCTGTCCATCACTTACAGAGAAAGATACAGCCAATCTGAGAGGAATTTGAAAGAGCAACAAAACTGATTAAAAGGTTGGGTGGACTGAGGTATAAACATAAATATATAAACTACTGTTTGATTAAGCCATGATTAAGATGATACACAGAGTGGAGGGAAATCAGAGAATGGGATAACATTAGCATACCCATTGATATGGCTATGCATATCCAAGAAGAAGTGTTTCTTGTGGTTACTGTTCATTTTGCAATTAACTCTACAAGTAAAACACTTAAAATGGCTATTGCAAGGAAGACCCTTACTTTCATTAGGCTGTGAAAAAAAGAATCATAAAGACCCTTAAAAGTGAAAAGTCTCTAGCACTGGTCAAAGTATAGAGTGGATAATCTCACCGTTGCAGGGAAACAGATTGGATGATTTTTGGTCTCTTTTCTCTCCCTCGTTTCAGATTCTGCTACCAATGTATAATTAGTATTAGACTGATTCATTTTCTCATTGTGATAATCTTTCACCTGCTTTGCTTTCAGAGTAGCAACTCATGTAATATATTCATTATCAATATAATATTCAGCTAAACTTCTGTTTATGCCTTGGACTCTTTCTTCAGATTATAAAATAAAGAATGTCTTTAAAACTGTAAAAATAAATTATTTGGAAGACAACAGTGGAAATAAATTACCCATCTTCCTATTTTATGTTAGCTGTGAAATATTTCTGGCTTTCCTTAGTTTATACTTTATACTTCTAAAATAAATAATACTCAAAAAACCCCAAGAAATCTGCTTGTATAAAAAGATAGACTCGTTTATTTCAGAAGATACGGAAAACACATAAATACAATGTCCATTATAGTCTATTCAGCTGGCAACAACAAAAATGATACGGTCTTGGCATTATTTTTGACAATATTAATATAATTGACTAAGGGACAGAGTAATCTAACAGCAACAGCTTTGGCATGTTACAGTGAAGCCAAAAAAATTGGAGTAGTTAGTTAATATCCTCAGCCTAACCTTCATATAATCGCATTACCTCCAGAACCTCTGTCACTCGTGACAGATGTCCAGGGAGAATTTGGTTGTGAGAGGATGAACAAGAGGATGAGTGAGACTCTGGTCTGCAGCAAAGCACACATAGCTTCCAGCAATGCCTCAGACATCCTCCATGAGCATGGGGATATTGCACTGCCAGTGGTTTATATCTCTTGCCTCTGAATCGTCCAAAATAATTCTGCCTTCTCCCCATCCTGAAACACCATCTTTCTGCTTTTTCTGAGCAAAAGCTCTGCTCATAAATGCACACAAAACACCTGCCAACAGCTGGATCAAATCCACTGGTTGGCAATTAGCATGTTTTGTTGGGGACAGAGCAACACTGGCTCTGTCTGCCAGCACTGTGATGTGCCTGCCAGCAGCCAGCGTCGTGGGAAGGTGTGAAAGCATCACGGCCACCACCACTCCTGCCCTACAATTTAGCAGGTACCCTGTGGTTTCTGAACTGAGAAGCCTTATGCTTTCCCTGAAAAATATTATTGTCATAATGTAATGGTTTAGTAGCTGGGAACTAGTGCTGCAACGAATGCATGCTCTGCAGTTTGCATTGTTCCACTAGGTTCTATATCTGACACTTAAAAAGTATTTCAATAGGTGTAGCAAAATTTTATGCTAAAGCATTCCTCTCCTCAAGCCCACCTCTTAGACATTGCTTGTGGTGACATGAAATACCTTGTTTCACATCTATTTTGGCAAACACTGATGCTGATGGCTTTCTGTATTTCATTTTAAATGAAAATGTGCGAAGTCCTGCAGCCTAAGTTCACTGTGAGGTGAGGGGCAGAAATGCCCCTTTCTGAGTATCAGCCAAGACAACTTCAATCAGTTATGATTAACATCTTCAGATTCACTCTCAAGATTCTAGCTCCCCAAAGTGCTGATGCCCATTTAAATTAAGCACCTTGTCTTTCTACTTTTCAGGTCTTTCTGGCATCCTGTGAGGAGAGATGAGAGAGCATGTTGGAGTCAAGCTCACATTAAAAAACAAAATAAGTTTTATAGCTGCTTTGAATGAAATATATTTTGAGCCTTGTCCATAGTTGCTTTACTGGTCTTATATGATTGTAAAGATTCAATATTGGTACAAGGCCTACGATAAAAATATTTCTAATATGTGATAATAATTGTGTTCTACATTGTATATCAAAAATAAGGGACTATTACTGTAGTTAGAAGGATTTGTGCATTACTAGGGATGCCATTATATGTGTAAACTACATGCAGAATGTTTTTTATTGCTGTTTCCAAATTGACTTTAGGTGAAAGCACAGCTGGGTGCGGAGGAAGCAGGCATTTAAATATTCAGCTCCCACTTTTTGAAAATTGCACTGCAATTTGGAAAGTGCATTCTCTCTTAGGAAAATTAGGCCTTAAAGTCCTGCTGCAGATGACTGACGGTGCCAGCTCTCCATCAGTCCCTCCATTCCTGTGATCACTGGTTAATTCTCCACTTAGATGGCATGACTAAATTTCATATTGTCTGCTCACACAGCGAGGAAATGTACTGTCTACACTGTCTTTGTAGAGATATTAAGCAGAAAAAAAGTATTTTGCATTAAAGACCTTTTTTCCCAAGATCACGGTTTTGCTCACTGATGCCAGTAGCAGTGGCCAAAGGACCAAGTTATAAAAAACTCTTAGGTCTTGAAAAACAGCAGAGCACGGCACTGGCATTTGATCTGTTTTAAGAGAGATAATGGCTTCCTCGGCTATTGTTTTGTAATGGACTCGAGTTAATTAACACATTTATAATAACAAAATACAGTTACCTAAGTATGGCTATAACTCCACTGTAGAAGCAGTCCTCCTTACCATTGCTCTTGACTGGACGTCTGTATACCTTACACCAGCTGTGCTCTCCTCTTGGTGTAAGGAACCACACAGCTGCCCATGGAAACATGATACACATTAAAATTATCTAGGAAAATAAAGTCAGAAAGTTTTTTGATCCCCTCCATGTCATGGCTACAAAAAGTCATCTGTCCAGGTAACAAGGGAAGGTCCATGACATGCAGCTACATTTGGAAGGAAGTGCAGCTACCTCCTCTAATAGAAGCTTGGATTTAAACTGGCTTCATCTGACCATGAAGCCTTTAATGGTACAATTTCATACCATGCTGACTATGATCAGGTAGAAAGAATGGTACTGTACCCATTTCCCTTCTATCCACCTCCAAAATTCCTGATCCATTGAATGGCCATCTGGATCAGTTTGATGAACTACTGGAAAACTAATCAGCCATTCATGGCTGGACCATGGCATACTGCAAAGCCCTGGGAAGAGTCACGGGATGGGAAAAAGTTGAAATTGTCTTGGTCAGCAGTAGCTGTGCTTGAAATAGATTAGCACATAGTCAAATAGAAACCTTGAAATGCAAAGGTGGGTTCAACTTGTTTCTGCAGAGAGTGATATCTAACCCAAAATGTTTTAGAGGCTCACCACAACTCAGTGCATTTCTTGTCTCAAGGCAGCATCTTTAGTTTAAGGAACGTAAGGTTCCTTTTTGTTATCTGCCCAGCAGGATTTTGGATAGAGTTCATGGAGCCACTTGAGTTTTAGATGTACTTGATCCCCTAAGATGCTAAATTGTAGTTATATACACTTTGAGGCCATTTTAAGCTTGCTGGAATGGTGCTTGCGAGGCCCAGTAGAAAACAGATTCCCAGAATCATTTCCCAGCTATGCTCCTCTATAGATGTCCAGATACATTTTGCTCCTTCCTTCTTTTTTTTTTTTATTTCGTGTTGAGTTCAGTGGCATTTGGGGAGCCTCTTGGGTCTCTTGTTCTCTACTAGAGAGAAGCCTTTTTTTTTTAAGGGAATCTGTATAAGGATTCACATCAATAAATATTTCTAAAATAAATGAGAGAGACAAAGTTGAGCTCAAGAGAGCTTCTTTATTGACAAAGATAGCAAGCAGACAGCACCAAAGTCTCAGTAAATAAATGCCTGGTAATTGACTTACAGGAAAAAAAAAGTCAGTTTTTAATAAATTGTATCATTAGCAATGCAAAACCAGTCCTCAATGTTATTGTTACAGAGAATTTTTTTGCTTGTTTTTCCCTTCCTGCTTCCTAGTTCTAATTCAATCTTTATTATTTTGCAAGATTTTGCCAACAGAAAAAGCCTCTGTACATCAAAGTGGGTAGAGAGTGGCTGGGATGAGGTTCTGTCAAGGGAGAGAATGGGACACTAGGCATTAGGGGGAAGTATTGTGCACTTAGAGATGAACAGTTTTATTCTAATCCTTTCATCTACTTTAGCTCCTTTTTGTTTCAGCTGCCATAAACACTTGCTGTGGAGCCAATGTTCAGTACTAAAAAGATTTTTTTTGTGTGTGTGTTCCTCTCATTTCTGTTGAAACATGACACTCAAATTGGAGATAGGAGCAGAGATCAACAAACCCTGTCAGCTCTTGTCAACCCAGGTGTAACAGTGTGATCTTCTTAAATTGCTTCTAATCTGCCAAAGATCTCTTTATCTGCAGTCTCCATCATGCTGTTTGCTCACATTTGGTTAACACTCTAAATTTCCCTTTTGGAGGTGTCACTGTTTGCCATTTAGCAACTAAGAAGAACTGTGAGAGCAGCTTAAAGCACATGGATTTGGGAAGCTAGAAAAGCTGATTAGCTATTCAGGGAGAATAATCTTATTGAAAGTAGTAAGAGCTGTATAAAGAATGCTTTTCCCTTTCCTTGTAACAATCTTCTAATTATGTTGTCAAGCTTGCTGTCGTGTTCTCCCCCTGTGCCATTAAGAAACCGTTTTCTAAGTTAAGAAAGAGATTTCCAGATTGTGATGGTGTTTGCTGATTTTTTTTATTTTTTTTTATTGTTTAAAGAATCTGTGTGTATTAAGCCAAACATTAAAAAATTATTCATGTGCAGCATAATTATCTGAGATGAGGCACTCAAGGCTGTGGTGATGGAAAGAGAAGCAAGGAGGTGCTTGGCAGGTGGGGGTTATTCTTCCATATGCCAGGGGATTTCATCTCTCTGATTGGGATCTGAGTCTAGGAGAAAGCTTTGTGACTAAAATATGATCACAAATCGATGGGTGCTCAAGGGGTCAGAAGCAAGGCCAACAGATATCTGCAGCTGCAGATTTATGAGCAAACCCCAATATTTCTTGGCAGTAGATCAGTAAGTCCAACTGTGCCCTTATCCACTCCTTTTATTTTTCCTGTTTTTCATATTTTGATGAAAATAATAGGAGCCAAACTTTTAAATATTCCCTTCAAATTGGATGTCTGGTAATTCATTGGCTCAGTATGGATCCATTCACTGATATCAGCATGTTGGTGGACATAAAATGTCATATAATGAAAATAAAATGTAATAGTTACCGACCAAACCCACATCTGCTCAACTGTCTTCCAGCTTCTGATTAATGTCATAAACACCAGCCATCCTGTAGCTTTGACTTTAATATTTTCCCATTAAAAATGCAATAATTTGACCAAACACAATATCATTAGTATTCATTTACTTTTGCTGCTGTGTCTCCAATTGGTAGTTGAAGTTCATATTAACAGCTGGTGGGATTAGGTGTATCAAATTATTAAACCATACCACAGCTGAGGAAAAAATCTAAAGAATATCTTTATCAAAATGACTAACTATGGTGTCAGTTTTGACACTGTGCATTGTGTTTTGTTATTCAGACACAGTGACTTATCTTTCCCTCATAGTTAATGACTAAAGATGTGTAGAAAGTGTTACTGAGGAAATAGTTATAAGTTATTTCTTTATGCATAAGTTATTTCTTTAAAAGTATTGATGGCATGCCATCACATATTTCATTTTTCTGGATGTTTCCCACAGTCATATTTCTTCTTCTCCCATTTGCCATTGTGTGACTCCACTTAATACAGCAAAATTGCTTTTTATTTCAACAGCAGGCAAAAAGAATTTGGCTACAAAATTTTCCATATACAAAATACTTGCTACCTGAGTGAAGATCTGCTTGACTGATGCAACTTACCAGTGTCTAGCCATTTTTCTTTATAACAAAGTAACAGTCATTTAAGAAATGATTTTTTTTTTAAAAATCCCCTCATGTGTTTTACCATGTCACATACATATCCATTATCCTACTTAGGTATACAGTTGGTCAACTGAGAATTTTTTATCACTTTCTCAGAACATAGATCAACCATTTATATACACACACACACACACACACACACACATATACGTGTGTATATATATATATGGAGAGAGAGATATATACATACATATATACCTACAGCAAATTCTCCTGGAGACTACCAAGTAGGCTGACAGAAATTATGAACATTTCTAAGAGAAACTTATTTTATTTGCACTTCAATTAAAAGTTATGGAAATATTGATGTACAATGTTTTAGAGTTGACAAATCTGCAGTTTCAAATGAAACCATAGAGTATTTTCCAAAACGAGGCAGAATTTACTTTTTCTTCATGTAGACACATGCTATGTACTGTATTAGCAAGGACAATATGTTCTAGTCTGTAAACAAATCCTCACCATGCTGAATTTTATAGGAAAGCTAATACTACTACTTAACACAGAATTTGCCTCTGTGAGTGGAAAGCCAGATGTGCCTTGAGGATTTGACAAGCGGGAAGAAGTTGATATATATTTCATATATACATATGCATATTTCTTTTAGTGGATAGATCTAAACTTTGCTCTCCTAAAGTATGCATCTACAATGAGAGTCTATTTCTCCTAAGTGAGATTTTCTCTTTTTTTGGTCTTCCCAAACACCATAATCACAATGGACACCCTGTAAAAATTATTGCTGTTCCCAGAACCAATGTCATTTTAGAGAGATAGGTATTTTGGTCAGTAGGTTTGTTGGCCGGTGTTAGATTTGACAAGACCCTCAATAACCTAACTCTACCACATACTCTTCTAGCATGTGAGCTCCACACCTATGGGGCCCATCTTTTCTCTTCGGGGAAAGTTTTATCAGACAGAGCAAGTTTATGATCATCTCTACCAATCCTGGCATTCTCCCATAATCACATGAGACTGACATCCATTTCCTGATCTTCCTTCCAATGGTGAAAACCAGTATTCTTTCCAGAAAAAACATCTCCTTTCTTTATTTACTGTATGAATCCCTAACATGAGGAATTCTGTCAGATTCTGGACTGCTGTTTAAACCTCAGGAAATTCAGTGAAAGGAACGTGCCACAACCTGATTGCAAGGGATAGTTAAAGGGTACATAAACTGGGGAATACTGCAGATTGCCTGTGCAAATTTTCATATAGTCTTTTGGCCATTCTGCCTGTTGGTGTGTTTGGGAACACTTGGATGCAGCAGTAGTGTAACAGGTGTATGTCAGCCTACACACAGTTTTACACTGGAGGGCATGGGAAGCATCTTTCAAGCTGATAGATGCACTGGCTGCCTTCCATTCAGAGTAAGAGAAATAATTATGTTCTTTCTTGGACTTGTAACAGAGATATCACATTTGGTGCTCATTCTTTTTCAAAACTTTTTATGCACTAAATAGGCTTCCACACAAAGGTGTAATTTCTTCTTCCTACTTCACATTTCTTTTGTTTTCTCTGCCTCCCTCCTCAGTGCCACTACTGAGAGCTCTTCCTGCAGAGGATGGTACAAGCTTGTTCTGGTCATTCTAGTATTCTGATCATTCACAAGCTGTATCATCCTTGACCCAGAGTATATAATTAATTTTGATTATTCACAATTTATGAATGTCTCCAATGAATCATAACTTTTATACATAACCTCAGTTTTTCACGATCATTGCTATCCCAGTCTGCAAGACACAGGAGGATGCAGTCTCTGATTTGAAGAGCTTACTTTCTAATTTGATCCAAGACAGAGGTGAGCATAAATGAGGAAAGCAGGAGAGAAATAAAGAGACTAGTGGGCTCCTATTCAGTACATAGGTTAGTAATGTCACAGCTTGATGATTCTGAATAATTTTCAAGTATCCCTTTTATAAATCAATAAATAATGATTGCTGTCATTACAGAGCTGTTTAAACACTATTTTTTGGCTGATTCTTTTAAGTATCGCTTTCAGAAGTGGCTCATGAAGAGCAAAGGAATAGAGTAGAGAAGAAAAATAGGACTATTTCCATATGTGTAGAATAACACAGATAAATAGCGTAGAGGAGAGTCTTCCTAAGAACCTGTCTGTGAACTTGTTACTACTTCAGTTTTCCTGGCAGAACACAGACTAACTTCAGAGTCTGAAGTGACAGAAGACAGCAACAGGAGGACTGAACAAAGGCAAGATGGTTAAAGAAAAAGAGACACAATGCACTTAATCCTGCACTCAAACCTTTCATATGAATGAAATCAAGGTAAAATGCCAGAAGGAGGAAGACTAGATGGCAGAAAGGATTAGGTTAGCTGCATACCAGATTACTGCTAAAGGTTGAGCTGAGAGCTTAGAACAATTGTTATCTGCAGATATATGCTTGTGGCAAGGTTATTATCAGCTTTAACTGTAGAGATTAATTTCAATGAATTCTTGTCATGCAGAAGTCAACTGTCCAGTCCAAACTCCAGAGAAAAGTGGCAGCATTTCCAAAGCACTATCTACATGCAAGTAGGTGGTAGTCATCAAGAGCACAACTGAACCATGCATCAGCAGAATCCTCTGTTTCTGCAGGATAAACTTCTTAAACATGCATGTGCAAGTGATTGCTTTCAAGTGATTTCATTGCCCATTTTCTTTCCACGATAAGCAAAGAAGTGTAATGAACTGTGTTACGTTTCAGATATTAGTGTTTGGGTTTTTTGTTTGTTTTCTTTTTAACACTAGGATACTATGTATAGTCCATCCAAGTGATATTTGTATTAGATGCAGCTGAAAAAAAATATCTTTCCACTTCTTGTGGTTAAAAAGAGAAAATGTCAATTAAAAATAAATCTAAGGTCAATAACCGCAGGTTGTCTTGACATAAAATGCCTTGTGAAATAATTCACAGGAAAACTTTGTCTGCAGTCAGACAGATACTTGGTTATTAATATTACATTACAAACTAACTTCAGAAGAGGCCCCAGGCCACAACAAAAAAAACCCAAAAATCAACAAAACCAAACAAACAAAACCAAACTGCAGAGATATTTTCTCATTTGACAACTCAACCAATGCCAGCATTTGGCATTGATTTTTCCTAAAGGTTACATCACTGTACATCACTGTGAGAAATCAGCAGAACATCTCCTACTCAGCTGGTTGTTCCCACTGGCCTGTTGTGGCCTGTGATCCTCCAGGAGTTCAGTGCAATAACCACTGCCATCACCCTAGGTGCAGCTTCCTGTTCTGAAGGGTTATTTAGAAATGCTAGCAGAGATTAGAGGACAAGAAAGTAAAGGGAGAAGTAGTCTTCACAATGTCCAATAGGTATCTGCTAGGCTGGCCTTACCAAATGAGTGTGACTTGAGGTAAAATCTAGATGGAAATGTCAGAAGATGGGAACGTTTCTGTTCTTGTTCTTGGTAAGGAAAGTTGTAGGGCATTTCAGGGAGGCAATGCACCACACTGGAGGTTAATCTTTGTTCCTAACATGAACCAAAATAATTTCAAGCTTACAAGACTACAGCAGAGCTAACTAAGGAGATGGGGGTAGCCTGGCTTTTCCCAGACAGATGTGCAACATTGAAGCAGTATCTTTCCTCATGATTGCTTCTAATGTTTGTGTAGAGGAACAATGAAATACATACTTCAGCCTGATCACCCTCATGCTACCTACTGAAATTTTCTTTGCAGAATGTCCATTCCTTCTTTGCTTTCTATTGTGCCTCATATGTATGGCTGGATCAATGTGTAACTACATGTCAAAGTTCCAGCACTGATACTAGAGGGCACATGAATCCAAATGGGGTAATGAACTCAGCAGAGCAGATGGAATGTGCTCTGAGATGTTATAGTCAGAAAAGCATAAGAATCACTCACTGCAGCAGGTCTTCATATAGTGAAAGTTCACTGTTTAGGAGCATAGAGTTCTTACCCAATCAGGAATATGGTGTTATTATTATGAAATACATGGATGGGCTGTAAATGAATAACTAACCAGTTTACATGAAGGTCATGTATTTTCTAGCTGATGGGAAAAAAAGAAAACAATCATCTTAATTTTTCTTAACTTTCTAGTTCCACTGTTCAAAACTAGAGCTATAAACCCAAGTTTTCTTGCCTTACTTATCAGTCCTTTCACCACCAGTGTTTAGCTCTAGGATGGGATAAACTCCAGATTCAGAGTGTTGCAGATGTAGGTGAGATACAATCTAGAAACTAGGTTCACCTAAAAATGACAAGTATATTACTCACCCAAAGCATTGTCTAGCCCCTTTTGACTGTACATCCTATGTACAAGAGCTTAAACAGCTTCGTCCCATGTAGACTTTTGCATTGTAGACACCCACAGGTAGCTGCCTGACTGTAAAGCTGAGTATTACTCATGAATTTCAAAAATAGACTCCAGCTTTTCTTTTAGCACAGCTGCCACAGGTAATTTATCTACTTGAGTGAGGTGGAGAATGTTTTCTCCAAGTTATTTCTCTTATCGCTTCTTGATATCGTGACATGAACTAGAGAAAGCAGTTTTGCCTATTTCAAATTAATGAAAAATAAGCCTTCATGCTTGGTTTTGGTCGGGTTTTCTCATAGGAGTAGACAAAACCAAAACTGACTCATATTTTAAAGGAATGCTGCATCCCTCTTCAGGGATTTTCTTTGAATTTTGCTACTCAGCCACCAGGCAGGTCTGTGTACAGCAGGAAATGTTTTGGTAGTTGAACTTCCTCACTACGTGGAGTGTTGAACATTATAAAAGCACTGAAAACAGGAAGAGAGAGCAGAAAATTTGAAGTTGATGCATCCAAAGCCTTGCCAATCCAGCAGAATGTCTCCTAATTGCATCTCTGTACTAAACTAAGGCACTCATAACTTTCTAATGGCACAAAAACGGCCTAGTGTGTATGTTTATGTACTAGTTTGTCATATCTCTTCATTAAGCATATATCCCCAAGATAATTTGATGATAGGATGCATATGAAGTGCCTACACAGAATTGTCCAGAGTCAAGTTAATCTGTGTACTGAATTTCTTTTTGGAATATCCTCTTGGTGATTGTATTCAGAAATGAGTTTTTACTCTTGTTTCTCAGTGTCTTTGGTTTGCTGTTTTTCCCTTGATTCTTTGTATAAGGACCTGGCATTACCCGAGTTGGAGAGCCACAAGTATTTGCTTTCCTCTGTTAGAAGTGGAAGAAGTAGAGTCTGCATAATGTATTTTCAAGTACACTGTTTAAAAGTCAGTTCAGGGTAAATGATCTACAACAACACTTAAAGGACAGGGACAAAGAGAGAGAATTATAATATTTTTTTTGCTTTCTCCCTCCCCACCATTTCTATAACTCAGTAGTTAAACCTAAATTATGTCCTTGCTCAAAGTCATGCCTGTTAACAAGAGTTTTCTTTCTTAGGTAATTTTCACAGGCCCTTTAAGAGCTCACAAACCCCACACCAAAGCAAACATCTTTTTTCCCAGGAGGAAGGGAAACCCCTGGTGCTGAGAGTAAAAAGAATTTTAGATTCCTATGGAAAGAATGGCAGACACTAATTAATGTGGGAAAGGCAGAAGAGGTGTATGAGTGGCAGACCTTACCTTGGATAAGGACAAAGCAATCAGGAAGATTTTTTTTTTACATTGGTGGTTCAATTTCTGTGACTAATTCGGCCTAAGGGGATGACTCCTAACCTAAGGCCTAAATTTACTGTGCCTAGGCACAGTGAAAATGCTTAACAGCCAATACATCTCCTTCTACCCAGTGCGAATGTCTGTCAACACCCACAGCAAGAAAACATAACTGTGTGGGAAGGGTTCCAAGAATGGAGTCTTTCCTTATAGCTGAAGAGCTGGTTACAGGCAATAGCAATATCTGGCAGATGATGGTGCCACTTCATCTCAGATATCATGAAGATATGTCAAATTTATAAACCCAGTTTTAAAAAAATGGTAGTAGAGCAAATGAGTGTGCAGCTGATGTTGGTGAGCCCTGCCTGCACCAGACTATCTCAAAGTTTAACACCCTCCCCACCCTTCAGAAAAGAAAAAGTCTTTCTGAATTTTATTCCGTCATTCAAAAATCCATAGAGGGAGAGCAGAAAGAAATCCTGCAGTATTTGGGTGGATTGCTTATTCATACAGGACAAGATATCTTGACAAGGAATAGGAACACAGCCTGTCTTGCACAAAGAGACCATTTTAAAGAGTCCAGAGACTAACAAGGTTGCTGCCTGCCCTAGTAAGAAGCTCCAGCATTGATTTACCTTTGCTTCTGGAATTATTTTCTTTCCAGCTTAATTTTGTATTCCAGCTTTTGTTATGCATTTGTCTGAAAGATTGA
>VWYI01039515.1:4785-30976 GCA_013399455.1 Anthoscopus minutus | reverse complement strand
AGATTGAAATTCTCCCTACAGAATATCTTTTCCATGTCTGATAATCTAAAGAGGGTTATCAAGGTCCTTATCAACATTTTTGCTTAAAAAACAAGAGTGGATAGACTTTCCCAAGAATGACACTATATGGATTTTTTTTCCACCTTTGAAATACTTCTGTGCTTCCATTTTTAGCTCTTTTGGGTGTTTCCCCACCTTCCCTAGCCCCCCTCCCCACCCCTTCTAAAATATGTGTACCAAAGCTGGACACAAGGGTTTAATAGAAGTCTCATAAAGTGAAAAAAAAAAAAGAAAGCAGTTATTGGGTTTCAGCTCATATTTCTAATTAGTGAGGGCTACATTGGTCACAGCATCACAAATAAAACTCAGGATAAGGCATTTATCAAAGGCAACACTAATCTCCTCCAATTTTCCAAGACAAGTTTCCACACTATAGATAGAACTTGTAATGTTCATATAGAAACATTAATTCCTAGGTTTCCAAATGCTATGTTTATTTCTAAATGTGCCCATTCCACATAAAGCACATAGCAGTGGGTTACACTTTAGGCCACCCTCTGATAATGCACTAAAAACATTGTTTCACTTTACCTAAAATGGCAGCAACCAAATTCAGGTTCCAGTGGTGCTGCAGTGTTTAGACGAGGGCATGGGTATGTGAGAGAAAATACAGAGTAGAGGAACCAGCCCTGCAAGACATTACTTTTTTTTTTATCAGGAAGTATTCATGAGTCTGAGCGAAACAGAAAACCACAAGCAGAAAAGTTTGGGAGCTACTTATCTATGTAAATGATTAAAATAATTTGATGCAGTGAGACCAAGGACCTAGAATCTCTAGCAGTAACGCTCATTGATGCCTTCCTATTAGCAATCACATTTTAAGACCTGTCACTGAACCAATTTTTAATCCACCCAATTTGCACCTGTAACCTAAGATTTTTAATCATGCAGTATTCTGTCAAATGCCTTGGAGAAATCCGTGTAAACTATGTCAGCGCAGTTGCCTTTATCAAGCAGACCTGTAATCTTGTCAAAAAAAGCTATCAGGTTTCTTGACAAGACCTACTTTTCATGATACCATACTGACTGGCATTAATTAGATTTTTAATCTCTGGGTCTGTGTTCATAGAATCACAAATTAACTTTTCATGAAACAAGTGAATTTACCCTGCTATCCTAGGAAACAGATTATACTCCTCTAAATAACCAGATCTCGTTTCAAGTCTCATTATTTTCAGGCTCCCCAAATTTTAAGAAGTTTTCTTTAAAAATCTGCAGTTAGACAATTCTTCTGAACTGGTAAGTGGGTTTCTAATTATGAAAATTTCAGCAACACATACCACAATTTGAAAAAAAACAACCCTGTCTTCACTATTTTTAACTAAATATTATTTATGCATCAGCATTATTCAGCTGCATCATTGGAATTATTTCTCTTATAAAGGTAAATTAAATGTCCAAAACAGTAACTCAAGGGGGCATATTTTTTCCCAAATCCCTCTGGATGTGTGTGAGTTCCTCCTTTAACATCAGGTACAATTCATTACAACACGTTTCCCATGACAGACCAAGAAATTAAAGAAGTGGTTACTTAAAGATGACAACAATAAGAGAAAATTTTCTGTGGTTTTCCATGCAGCTCAGCACTCATGAGGTCCCTTCTGTAACACTAATTGATCTTTCATTAACACAGTTCAGAAAAGATTTGGACCAACAGCAGAAAGTCAAGATAAGCATAGCAGCGATGGAAAGGCAAAACCTGTGAAAAAATATTTTTTAAAAGATGGGTTGGAATTGGGTAAACTTTGGTAGAAAGAGTGACAGGGGAAGAAGCTAACAGCCTTCAAGTACATGAAACATACCTGCACAGCAAAAAGATGAGTATCTCTTCTCCTTAGCCCTTAAATGAACTGGAGACAAAGGCTGAATACCCAGAAGACCTTCTAAAAACAGGAGCAGCAAAGCCTTGCAGCTGGTGCTCTGGAGACAGAGGGGTCTTTCTGCCTTAGGCCATGAAATAAATGGGTGGTCCCTCCAGGTGCTTTCCAGTCCTGACAGTCTGTGTCATGGCTGTCAGGAACAAGGCTTTTCTGACGAGATTTTCTCATGAGACTAAAGGTATAAAAAACTCTCTTTGTTTCAGCAATTCTCCTTCCAGTTATGAGGTTCTTTCACTGTGCTGGTTTGTGGTGGGGTTTCTTCTATAAATCCTTAAAAACAGAGTCTGACATTCTCATCATCATAACATGGAGTCATTTCCATTGTTATGAGCAATGAGTTAAGAAGTGAGGTAGATACCTCTGTCACTGCAATTTGCCTCAATTTGTCAGGCTGTATTAAATGTTCACTTAAGAGTTATTTTATGATTTTTAAATTATCTTGGCATTTATTTTATTTACTAATAGCAAGATTTTGTGTGGGCTGCATGTAGCGGCAGACAGCAGCATAACAGTGATTCTGCACAGCTGCTAATGCCTCTTCTTCATAGAGAGTGAGTGGGAAGAGCAAGGAAATGAGTGGAGATTTGGCTTCTTCCCTTTGGTGTGCCAGTTAGCACAGTTGAATCATCACAGCAGGGAAAATGTAAAACAGTGTATCAGCAACAGATGACTTTCACTTGGAGCTCAAGAGCAGTGCAGTTTACTTGCAGGCACTCCATAAAAAACATGTTAGATGGCACACATCATAGCACACACTGTTGCTCAACTTAGCCCTGAGTGAGGTGGCTCAGGCACGAGATGTCAGGCAGACATATCAGGGTGGTGTTCCACCTTGGCTAATTTACCCCAAAATGACTGGTATTTCTCAAGACCTCTATTGTGCTGCATTGAAATCTTAGCAAGACTCAGGCAAGGGTTAGATTTCTAAGCTCCAAGTCTCTTCAGATGACCACTGAGCTGCTAACTGCTCCTTCATATTTGGCATGAAAATTGTCTTAGATTTGCCTTCTTCTGTCNATGTTTCTAGTATAAATAATAGAATTTTATGCAGACATGGTAAATCTCCTAATGCATTTGTGTGTGTGTGTGTGTGTGTGTGTGTGTGTGTGTGTGTGTGTGTGTATAGTAGGGCATCACTATGGACACCAAATGCTTAAGCCCCTGTATTCTACCACCTAGGAATTTCTTTCCTTCTTGAAGCTGACTCCTAAGAGATCCATGTCAGTCAGTAAGAGCTCTTTGAAATCACCTTTTGGAGTAAGTGCTGCATAAGGTACAGAGGCAATCACATTCTATTAAATAACTTGGTAACATTGGATGCCTTGTGCTAAGAAATATGGCTTCCTATTAAAGACTGTGCCCCAAAAGAAGATCTGTACACCCTAGAGGATGAATTCTTGCCTCGGGGCTGGTCAGTCCTGAAAGAGTCCTAGGAACTCTGGGGTTTACTGTTGGGAATTATGTTCATGTTATAGATAGATCTGGTCTTTTTATAAAAAAATTTTTTTAAATAACTGAATGGAGATTAAAAGCCAGGTATATTCCCTTCTTATATAAGCTTCTTAGCAGACAGAGTCCATGCTCTTCTCAATGCACTTGTAAAAGATCCCTTTAGATCGACCTTATGAATTATCTTCCACCAATGGGTTCTATACATCTTTAAGGATACTTTTTCTTCCTTCTTGCATTAAAGGTTTTGTCACCTTGACTGTTGCAAAAGGGCTATGGTGATGTTTAAATAGTTTTCCTGTTAGCTACATCTGCTTTCTTTTCATACTTCTCCTTCCAAGGTGTAGGAGCAGTCACCAGGCATTAAATAATGTAGCTCAAAGGAATAGCTCACAAACCGTGTTGTAACAAACAAGGGCTAAGGACAACCACATTTCTTCAATATTTCCTAGGTTTTCATTCTTACCTGTACAACTGTAACAATAATTTACTGCAAAAACCAGCCAGATGTGCCCTGCTTTAGGATCCTGTCAGCACATGCTCAATTGGAGTAACTCATCCTGTTGAATTTTGTATATCTACATACCCTTGCTGAGCTAAAACAATTGGCTTCCTTAAAATGGCTTCAGATTTTTGTCCTGTAAATCTGATGGGATTCTTTCAGTTTTATCTGGAAATCAAAAATCTTGCCATTAGTTTAATAGTTAATGAAGAAATTAAGGTGTAGTATTCTGGAAACTGGCAAATCAAAAAGGCATGGCATTTTTTCACCATGTTTCAGTGTCAGAAAAATGGAGCATTTTTCCTTTCTGAACACGACAGTTCTTTCAAAGCATCTTCAAACTGACAAAGTTGTAATCAAAGCATTTTTATTTATATGTGAAATTAAATTAAGCTTAAAAGAAAATACCTGGTTAGATGCATGTAAACATACTAGTTAAGCTGTTTATTTTCATTTTTTCCACTTCAGTGATTGAGACTGTGTAGAATAGAACATAAAAACTGCACCAAAGAACATTTTCTCTTTTTATTGCTTGTCAAATTATTGCTGTGACACCTATAGTTAGTAGTGAAACATTGTGAACCACTGTTAGCAACAAAAAAAAACCAGTTTGAGTTGCTCATTGAGTTTAGGTAATGTACCATAAAACATTGCATGAAAACACTAATTTTGTCAATATATATTAGTAGAGAGAAACTATGTTTACCAACGACAAGCTGAAGATGGTTCTAAACATAGTTTATTTATCTGAAGGGGTTTTTTTAAGCTCTACTTAATTACTTTATGTTGAAGAAGCAGAATCTGCAATTTGACCTATGTGTCAGTCCCAAGGAGATGTTATACCTGACAAATGCTGACATTTTTACAGTGAGTGACACATGCATCATATCTTTGACATTGAGCTATCAGTTAAGGCATCAGTGGTGTTACACCAATCAAGTTTTGTCATTTTTATCTTTACCATGTTGATTAGTCTCCCTTTGTATTTGACATATATGCAACATGCAGGAAATTTGTAGGTCATTATTTCAGTCCTGCTGGTACTTCCCTTAGGAGTCTGAAGACAGCACCTGACATTAGTTCCTTCCTCACAGACCTGCCCTGACTTTGGGTATCTTACTGAAGATGATCCTGAGACTATTGTTACAGTGTGGCTTTAGGAGCTGTACAGATAAGAGCTAGTTTTATTTAATTTATCTGAACTGTATAAAGAGAATCATAAAACCCAGTATTGTCAACCTTTAATAATACTACCATTGAAACCTTTCATTATCTTAATATCAGTGTATTCAAGGAGAGGTTCTTTGTCTCTGTCCTTTTTCTTAAGATGCCTGTTTCTCAGTGTTAAGTAGCAATTGTTGGTTAAGACCAGCAGAGGGGAAAGCATTATTTCTTGGATAGCAAAACAGTTGATCTAAGCATATCATAATAAACTTTATAAGGTGACAAACATTGCAGGTCATACATTTCTTCATTATCTTTTCTCAGTCTTTCTCCGTAAGATTTATTTTCTGTGTAGCTTCTCACACTGTTTCTGTGGTTCTAGATGATGAGCTCTGATGAGAGCAACTTTTGTTGCACGTTTCATTCTCTGTCCTGTCACCCTTCAGGGGAAGAATTGTGAATGTGGTAGATTTGGCTTTGCAAGCAGGCTAGGAAGCAGATTAGGGCTCGGCTCTGCAACCAGACCCTATACACTACACAAAAACATGCCATGTAGATCCAACCTGGAAGACTTCCCCAGGCCACTTACTCAACAGGACATAAAACACTGCCCCATGACAAAAAACCTAAGGACCTTCCAGCTAGTATCTTGCAGCCAGTGCCTAAGCATCAAGGCTGTTTCTCTTCAGAAAAGCCAGGGGCAAGACACCCCAGAGAGCAGGCAATGAGAATCTTTCACCGCTCTCTTGAAATCCAACAGCACAAGAGTTATGATGACAAAGCACATCAGGTAAATGGTAGTACAGAAATAGAAACTCTAGAGTAAGTGATCAGCAGCCACAAATGCCATGCCTTGCCACTAGGAAAAAAACCTAATGATCTCAGGATAGTCAATATCCTGTGCTACATATTGTCAGTTATCCAGACATCCCAGGAAGTGGACCACACCTCAGGAGAAAACAAAAGGTATTGATAAACCTTTTCAGTCCTGTTAGGAGAAAATGTTCCTTCTGAGCTATGAAAGTGGTGCCATTAATGTCAGCTTGTGAGCGAAACATGACAGATGACTTTGGAGGGTTCTTCATGGAAGAGCTAATCTATGCCAGCTCATGCAGTGAGCCTCTTCCAGTTCTTCTTACAGACCTCATACTGGAGAAAGACTTGGGAGGACACTGTTCCTCTGTTACTTGTATCATGATTTCTATATAGGAGAAACACTGACCTGCAACCCAGATGTGAATAGAACAAAAATGTTCCACAAAGCTGTTAGTCTGGATAAGCAGGAGACTAGGACCTCTAAACATGTAATGGCATAAATACATGGCATCACAAATAGTCCAGGCACAGTCCAGAACCAAATTTCACCTCCAACACCACCATCTACTCCGAGTTTCTGCTTAGGTGAGGCCTATCTCCAAAACTTCAAAGAAGGACAATTCTGCTTCCCTACCACCATTACTGAAGAGCAGTTCATCCTGGGAGAAGAACCTTTCAATGGCTTTTGTTCATGGAATGCCAGAAGTGTAAAGATGGATGTTCTTTTTCTAGCTAATGAATGGCAACTAAATCTCTTTTCAGCTTCCTCTAAAAAATCAAACACCTCAGGTATCTCAACACCTGAAGCCTCTCTATTTTTTATGTATTTTATAGTCACTGATATGTCATAATTCTCATCAGAAAATGTGACAACCTGATATAACAGCATTATTCCTTTAATCTAAATCATACTAAATAAGCAATGTTTTTAATGAGTTTTCCATATAAACAAATGATTTAGTTTCTTTGGCTTTGTAAATTGCATTTATTAATTCATTCTCAGAAGTTTTTACTAACTCTGTCTTGATTGTTTGAATTTCATATTAAAGGTGTGGGAATGAGCCAGACCTTTTATCTTACCATAATAAACATCTTGTAATGTAAAAATGAATGCAGATCAACCAAAGCATAGGGCTGGTATTCCCTTCATGTGCTCTAACACCTGGCAAAATTATTCATTAATTCAACAGCCACATTTAAAAACAACAGTTCAAAGGCCTGTGAATGGTAAAATAACGTGTTCAGAACTGAAGAGCTCTTCAGCAGTGTCAGAGTTTAGAGAAAGAATCATTTCCTGTGAGATGAAGGGCTAGGGAGAGCAAAATAGCGGTTAGGAGGATCTCTACTCTGTAAACTTGTTTCTTCAGCGTCTGGCAAGGGCAGCAGATATTAGATGAGGAACATTTAAGAAGAGAATTTTCCACCCTAAAGTTTCTTTATAAAAAAACTTCCTTGGGTTATGTGATTTGTTTTTTCTCCTGTTGGGAGTTAGTCACCAGGTGAAAAGTGACTCATGAAGTAAAAAAACACACAAAGGAAAAGAAAGATAAGGACTTCTGTGCAATACTTTTAGATGTGTTAGAAGATGATCGGTATGTTGTTTAGCTTCTATCTGCTGAAAAGTGTAATATGTGCTAGTCACACAGAGCTGTTTGCAGAGTTCTTGTGTTTGTTTGTACCAGATGAAATGCATCCTATGCAAGAAGCTGCCCCAAACTGGATTTGCTGCACCTCAAATGTCTTCATCCTTGAGAAGCATTTTTGCCAAAGACTGATTCCTACTTTTTTGAAAGCTCTATATATAGATTTTATGAGTATGCTCAGTTCTTCATAGAAGCCAATAATTCCTAAGCTTTTATCTTTTGGATGCTTTTACATAGGGAATTTGTATGAACTCAGGGCATAAAGAGTTGGACTTGTGCCATCCTTAACACAATCCCAAACACCCATCTGCAGCTTGGAAGAACCACACTTAAACATGACTTCCCACATTTTCTCAGATCACTACATGTCCAAGACTGCCTTCTAGGGACAAAAACGTCAAATCCATGACAGAGCAGTCAGCACAGGGTTCTATTTATACATTCATGCTGCTGCACAGAAAAAAGTATTATTGGGTGTGTAATCTACTGACCCACAGATGTTCCAAGTCTTATAATGTAGATGCACACTGTAGGATGTGGAGTATGTGAAGGATGATGAAGGCCATGTACCTATGTCCACCAAAGAGTTTAAGGAGCCCCTCTAAAGCTGTTCATTTCCAAGATTTTTGCTTTTGATGTGACTGAATGTGTTCATTTCAGGGTGCCTGCTTCTGCCCAGGAGTGCTACAGACTTGAGCTTCAGGAGTTATCTTTTATAACAATTTTTTTCTCTCTTGTAAAATTATACCATCATAAGAGGCCTCATGCAAGCTTACTGAAGTCCACTGACACCTTTAAATGGGAATAAAATCTTCCAGAGACTGAAGTGGACACTGAACCAAACCTTAGGTGAGGTGGTCATTACAGGGGTCAGAAATTATTTTTTCTTTATCCCACAATTTTCTTTTCTTTGGTGATGGTATAGCTCTCATACAATAAATTGATGAAACATGGACTCTCATTTACATCTTAAGACACTATCTCCAGAGGATGGAAGCAATTATTCCATAGCACCTTTCACCTTCCTCAGTCTATGTAATTTTAAATGCCTCCATCCATTAAGTGATTTTAAATTGATCTTCTCCCTTAAATCCCCAATCTTTTCTCTCAAGGTTATTCAATTATATGTGTTGTATTGGGTAGCGTTCCATTAAAGGTTTTCATGTTTTTGATCCAGTAATAAGTGCAAGCCTTGGGTGAAGGAGAGGCAGCTGATGGTCTTCTGCTTATCTTTTGAGACCTATTTTGTCTCCATTAAATAGTACAGACAGAAAATTCAGGTCTTTTAAAAAATCTGGAGTTTTTAACTTATTATTTGAATTGTTTGTTTCATCCACCCTCTAAGATGTAAAAGGTTGGATTTGTTGCATACAGATAATTTTTTCATAATTAAAAAATTAGGAATTAATTCCAGTCTAAATTTCCAAAAAGTTAGTTTTTTAATGAAAATTGTGCATTTCTAAGTAGAATAAAACAAGAGAGCTGCATCAAATATGCTGAACTCCTGTAAATCTCCACTGATCTCAGGAGGAACAACTGCTTAAGAATGAAACTGTGAAGCCACACTTCTACACACATTACTTTGAAAACACAAGCCCTCATTTCAGTTTCCCACTGTACAGCAAGGAAAGGCTTCTTGATATGTAAACATGTATTCTTTCCTAAAGATTTATCCTATTTTTTTAACTAAGTCAGAGCAAGATCAGCTCAATATGCTAAGATAATGTTAAAACAGTGTAGAGATTAACATAATATGCTGGAATCAAAATAGAAATCTAATGAACCACATTTGCAGACAGATTAAAGGGAAATCGTATTCAGATATACAGGAAGGAAAATTTCTACCATTACTGTTTTCCCATTAATTTCACAAGTGGTGGACAGTAAACAGAAGCAGTTAACATCATCCTCTCATTGCCTTGAAATGGAACTGCAGATGATGTGGCCTTTGGCATTGTGACCTGTCACACTGTAATGTGTTGAGTCTCTGTACAAAAACATAACAAGAAATCAAATGGAAGCAGAGGTGACAGATTGCAAGAGCTCACCTTGTAACAGGTGCTGATCCAGGGACACAAGCACTGTGTCAGACTGAGAAGCATGGCCCCATTAACACTGACATAAGGAGGAAGACAAATGCTTCTGCAGTAGATTACAAGTGGATAGAGTGTCCATGCTTGTACAGCTTTCAATTTAGATCACAGATACTTTGCAAGGCTGCACTGTGTTACAGGTGGTTAAACTGAGGGAACAGCTCTTCTCTCACTCATGGTTATTGCCTAACCGAGTATAACACATGAATGGATGAACACATCCATCCTTAACTCCAGTGGATTTTTTGCTGAGTCACATCACTGATTTCCAGTTAATTTATTCTGACTAAATGAGAACTGCATGTGGACCGTGGTGTATCTAGGTTACATGTGTTACCCATTCAATCTTCAATAGCTTTGGGGTTTATGACTACGATTATCAAAGGTGACAATAGCCTTGGTTGGTGGTGAACTAGATGTTTCATAGGATCGTGGAATCATGGAATCATAGAATGGCCTAGGTTGGAAGGGACCTTAGATATCACCTAGTTTCAAACTCCCTGCTATGGGCAGGGACACATTTCACTAGACCAGGTTGCTCAAAGCCCCATCCAGACTGGCCTTGAACAGATCCTAGGGATGGGGCATCTCTGGACAATATGTTTCAGTATCTTACCACTCTTGTAGTAGATGCTTTAATTGTTGCAGGAAACAGACTCTTAGTTCTGCTAGTTTACATTAAGTGACACTCTATTAGTTAGGATTTCTTTGAGCATAAAGCTCTGGCAAGCTTCATTGACCTCAGCTGACATGTAAGCAGTGCAAATTACCTAGAGTATATCGAAGATCCATTGAATCAGTGAAAATATCTCTCACACAAATGAAGCTTAGGTTTCCCAGTAGCCAGCTATCACAGAAGCCTCTACCTAACATAATCACAGGGTCACTATCTATGTGCCTGCTTCTCAAGTCATAATGGTAGCATGTTTGTATAGTATTTCCACTTTTTTTTCTTTTGGCCCTTTCTTGCAGCTGCTGGTTAGTAGCATTTTCCTCTCATTTTGTTCCATGCAACCTCTTTGCACTGAATCCCAGATGCATGTGAAATGGCCACAAAAGAACTATCTGGGTTAAATGAGTACTAAACAGGTTTAAAATTAGTGCTTATTGTTTGGAAGCAGATGCAAGCTTCAAACAAATGCAAAACATCGATGCAAATGCAAAAAGGAGAGCAATTTGAAAATCAGATTCTAAGTACTTGATTCTATAGGTTGTTTTTTCTAGTAGTAATACCCAGAACAGTTCTGTTAATGTAATGGAAGCTCATTGAATAACTACTCTACCAGCATTTGTGTCTGCAGAGTTCATGAATCAGCAAAATAACTCAGGTTCCCTGCTATTCTAATTTTAATGAACTGTTAACTCTACAAACCTACTCTTTTAGAAGCTAGCAAATACTGTCTCTATGTGTTACATTCTACAGAAATTATTATTTTGCTACAGTTATTTTCACTGTTTCACTGTTTCACTGATTTTCTTTACCTTTTGCACTATTTTTTTTGGAGGGCTACTTGTATTTAGAATCAGTCCTGAAGATCTACAGTGATGAATTCTAATGAGTTTTGTCTTTTCATATTATATGCAAATTGATGGAATCATATGAGGGGAATGTCTGTGACAAATTTTTTCAGCCACATCACTGATAAAATTCCTATCTTCCTCTGAATTTTCGTTCTTTATCCTGCTGTGAAAGTTGAAGCAATACCAAGCAGTGTATTTGTGATAGCATTTGAGGTAATGTCATGGAAGGGGTTTGCTCTAGGCATAAGCAAAACAACAGGTTCCTAGCATGGCATATGAATAAAAGTGACAAAATCATGACTTCAAGTGACCAGGGCTGGCGGGGAGGCTGCTTACAGCCAGGCACAGAATGAGACTCACTCCCTAGGCAGTGGGGAAATGGCTCCTTGCCTCAGGAGCAGAAAAACTCAGTTCCCCAAATTAGGTGCCCTGAAATTAATTTATTAGTTTCTTTTTCATACATCATTTTCATACATTTTATTGCATTTAATTTGGTTTTGACCTTTGTGAAGTCTTGAACTGGCTCTAAGAATTGATGAGTGATGAACTCTGGAAATATCATGATGCACAAGAAGCAGGGACCATCCAGAGTATCACCCCTAGAAATTCTTCTCTCTGCAAAGAACAGATGAAATGTATAAACTCCTCCAAGAAACCTTTACTGTCAGTATGGTCCAGCTGTGACTCAGTGGATTTTAAGGAGCAGTTACAAAACTACTCTGCACAGACAAATAAACAGTGTTCAGGTCACAACACACTGCCAGTGGCATTGCTCACTGGGACACCTCAATAAACAAGTTAGGTCCTGCAGGACTGCTTGATTGTCTATCTTGAGAGACTTTTTAAGACCTGCTCTTAGAAATTACTTTAAATTGTCACTTGGATGAAGTGCAGTGTTGAGAGGGAAATTAACTTTCCCTAAGTTTCTACGAGGTGCGTCAAAAGTCTGTCATTGTATGTCAACTAAAATGGCAGTGATTTAGGTGTAGCTACCTGACCACTGAAATCAGAACAGAGACAACAGGTAGTTTCAGAAATAGTTCTGGACATACATTAGGTGTAAAGACTTTTCAGAAGGATTTTTATTTAATGACAGCATTTGAGGAGAAATGGAGTAGAAAACCTTGGAAATGAAATGGTTGTTATTCCCCAAAGTATTGTTACCAGCAACCTTTCGTGGCTTACAGTTGACAATAGATGCTCAGTGGGATTCTTTTCCATTGCAAGCCACATTGACTTCTTCACATTATTCATGTTGCTGGACTCTCCAGTGCCTCTAATTTTACCTCTGTTGCCTGCTTATTTGGGCTCATTCAAACTGGTTGGAAACTATTACATTTTGTACAATTTTAACTGGTTATCATTTTCTAAATATTACTTTTTTACATGCATCATCTTTTTCTGTATTGCTATATATCAGAGGAGTGAACAGATGTGGAAGGCAGAGGAAGAAGAACAAATTTTCCTTTAGGATATGTGCTTGGGATATGAATAAAATAAATGTATTTGAGAGGATAGCTTATGCTCATTTTAAAAGCAGAGAGTCTGTTCTTACATGCCATAATAGCACTGCAGAGTAGGGAGCTGTATTTTGGTCCCTGGAGCCACAAAGAGAATAAAGATTGCAAGTTAGTGCTAACATTTCTGGTTTCAGGAATGAGGAAATGTCCCTTCCCCACCAGCTGGAATTATTTTTGGGTACCTGACCTAAGTGGAGCTCTCTCAATGTGTTCCTAGAAGCCACCTGAACTCAGTTTTCTTTTACCTCCATGGTATTTTTTGACAGAAACACCAAAAATACTTTGGCATTTCACTCTCTATCATCACCTAACCCCTGAACTCTGCAACAGGATTTACCACAGATCTGAATGCCAGCAGCTTACAGCTACGATTCCTCCTCACTTATTTCTGCCTCCATCCCCAGTCCTTGCTTCAGTCACTGGGCTGGACAAAGGCTATACACAAAAATACATGTTTCTCCAGACATGAAGTCATTACTGTCATTAAGGCAGATGCTGATCTTAAATCTCCGTCAAGAACTGTAGGACAGTCTGGAGACACCCAGATTGTGACAGTGAGAATTAGCACACCATGACAAAAGAGATAAGAGGTACAGACCAAAAGACAATTTGGACTTTCTTGCAATCCACATAGTTGCACTTGAAGCATTTTAAGTATTCAGCTGTTGACTGTTGGTCATAAATACCTGATTTTTCTTATAAATAATTTCTAATAATTTTATATAAAATTTTGTTCTTTCAGATTTTATTATTCCTACAGAGACATAATGTTCTAGGAATGTATCTGTGGATAGTTTATATCTGGGTGTTGTGAAGCTCAGGAATGTCCAACTAGAAGCAAGCAGAATGATTCACAAAGTATTTACCATCACAATACACACTATGAAACAAATTTCTATACTACAACTCAACCTCCTAGTTGTTGGAAAACAGAGTCCTTCTATTGTGTCTGAAACCTTAAAATTTTGGCTTTGTGCTCACCACTTATTTCAAGGGGAAAAAAATGAAAGCACAATTTTTGCTAGATTCAAATCATTCCTGCTGAAAAAAAGGTAGACTATAATACTTTACAAGTTGCTTCAAAGGATGGTCATAGGCGCCATCTACAAATCAATGATTCCTGAGAACTTATTAGAACATGCTGTCCACACATGTGAACAAACTGAATTGTTTCTGCTAAAGAATATCTTTGAGCCATGACTTCCAAAGCAAACTGACAACAGCTTTCTAGACTGTGTGACCTCTATCAAATCCCAGGTCTACAGAGACGTTCCTCCGCATTCTGAAAACCCACAGCATGGACAAATGACTCTACAGCAATACTGCATTGTTTGTCTTTTTATGAAGCATAATACAAACCCTCCCCTCTCAAGAACCTTTACTACAACACAGAGATAGTTCACAAAATACCTCTTCAGTCTATACAAATGAGTCTCTACAAATATGCTAGGTATATTGTATGTATTATACATAGATAGAGAGAGGAAGGGAGAGGGACTTTCTACACCTAATTTCTGTGCAGATGAAAAAAAAATACAAAGAAAGGGAATTGGGGAAAAAATTAAAGGAATAGTTACTCTCTGAAAACATAGTGAGATTATTATTTGAAAATGAAGCTTGCATCATAGTGAGGCAAAAAAGTTCTGGTAGGAGCAAAACCTATTCCTAGAGACACCAGAATTCCCCAGAGACACCCCTTCCTAGACACAACAGAAAGCAAAGAAAAAGAATGGCTAATGAACAGTTAACATCTTAATTCAGTGTTTTACAGGTGTACAAATACATTTCCCATTATGACCCAAAGATTATGATTATGATTGTCAGATTTCTGTATATTCAGATGAGTGTGTTAATTAAGTAGCATTAACTATAAAGAAAAGAATTCTAAGAGAAACAAATTAAAATAGTACCCATTCAGACATTATCATGAATAAATATGTAAAAAATGGAAAATTGGAACTGACACTACTCGAATAACTGGAGAAGGTCACAGATGTGATTTTTTTCTTCCATTTTAGCATTATGGAATATAAAAGCTGAAGTAAGAAATTAAAAAGAAAAAGAATAAGCAGCATCAAGACACCACTATTAGTCAAGACCTCTGGCATGTGTTGTGGACCTGTCCAGCCACGGTAAGAGCTGTGTGTTCTTAGAGCAGCCTGCATGTCCTGTAACAAACTACATGGTTAGGGGAAATCTGGCTTGGACCTTAAGTGTTCAGAGCATTACAAGATAACTGAGCAAGGAACATGGACTTCTGAGAAATACTTTCTTACATATGCATAGACTTCTTAGAAGTCTCCACTTCCCAGCGCTGAAGGGAACAGCAAGAACAGAGTTTTCAACTGACATTTTCTTACTAAAATAACATAGACAAGGTATCTGTGCTGTGGAGAAGTCCTCATGTAAGAGGACTTCTTAAACTAAAATATCCGATAACAAGATTTGGAAGGTGGCACAAGTGGAATAGAGTTGTAGAAAATACAAGAGGCAACAAGAGATATTCTAACAGAAAGGGAAAATAACTGTCATGAAGGAAGGGGGTGGGCACTGGCAGAGGTGCTACAAAGCCTAAGGAATTTCCATCCTTGGAGATACTTACTACACTGTTAAACACGCCCCTGAGCAACCAGCTCTAGCCTCCAAGTTGGGCCTGCTTTGAACTTTGGGCTAAGCAGATGGTCTCCAGAAATCACTGTCAACCTTATTACTGAATTACCGTTAGGATTAGCTGAAATGCCAGGAGGAGGACTTTTTCACATATGTGAAATAAATGTCTCCTCAGTGAAGTAAAAATAAAACAGCAGTACTATATTTCTTTATACCTCTGAGGTATTCAAAACACACAAGAAGCTCATATATACATCAGTCTATCATATATCCTTCAATAAACAATATTTACTCCAGAAATATTGCAGTCTGAAGTAGAGAAAAGGACAGGTGAGAAGTATTGGAAAAGAACTAGGTTATGGTATAATATCCAAGCAGAGAAGACCACTCCAGATAATAAGACTATAGTATGACAGCATGGTTGTTATTTGCACTGCTCATGTGGAAACAATGGGACACAAAATTCAATGACAGTTTACTTATAATTTCTCACAGGTCTTAAAAAGTAAACAGAGCTATCTACTGTGTTTACTGGCTGGAATTTTCTTTTTTAAGACGCAGATATACCACAAAGTGTTTGGGAAAACATTATGAAATCAAAAACACACAGTGTGAGTGTTGCATGGCTTAGTATGATCAACACTTAACATTGAGCTCAGTGGTTCAGGATTCACAACATTAAAAATTAAACTGGGATTTGCCATATTACTAAGTATGATAATATAGACATTTGAGTGAATAATCATACATTAAATGTATTCATTTTGTTTCCTCCAGTTTCAATCACTCATTTCATGTGTGAGCTCTCTTCAGGTGTTAATTTAACTGAAAGCATTGAAAGAGTACTTCGTTTGTTCATTTTGCAAACACAAGTTTATTGGGTGTAGGCTGGATCCAAAATACTCATGGTAAAAACTGTTGCAAATCTCAAAAGCATGTGCACATTTATGTACACACACCAGAGAAGTCCCAAATGTACCTTCATCCCTGTTTCCATACATATATCTGTGCAGGCAAGTCAAAAGTAGCACAGAGCAGTCAGGCATCATGATTCTGTTTAAGCCTTTATGGGCTTTACAAAAGAGAGGCCTAGCTCAACCACAAGGCTCAAACCAAAATTAATTTAAAAAAAAAATACACAACCCAAAACATTAATCTGGCAGTGCTGGAAAACAGATGAATGCCACCCTTTTCCCCTTTCGTCCTGAGACTTATCTATACAGAAAACTGGCATCAGCTTTTTCCTCTGTATGAAAAGACAAGATTATGTATCTTTCACAGACCTAGAAAATGACTGCCCTTTAATAGGGTATTCTTGGAAATGGGATATCTCTCTCTCCATGTCTTTTTTTGCTAAATAGTTCAGTAATTTCAGAATTAGTAAGATTATTTTTTAAGGAGAAACTAGATAATTACTTACTACCTAAGTAATTTAGGCATTGATACAGAGAGGAATGTGGAATCCATCTAATTTCTTTGTGAGATGAAGTTTTATATGTAAAGTGGAATTATCTCATCAGAAGATGATGGGACACAACTCCTCAGAGCCTGAATCATGCCATAGTTGGAGCGGGTTCAAGGTCCTTATCTCCGGGTTGATTATTATTTGTAAGGAAGGCAAGGAACAGGAAAAGGAGGTTGTTGTAGACACTTGATTTCAGAATATTCACAACAGAGGCTTAGGAAGCCCTTCTTTGCAACACTGAGCCTTCATGAGAACAGCAGGCTTTTCAATTTCTACCTTAGACAGCTCCCTTGTCAATTGGTCTGCTTGGGTAATAAGGTACAGCCACGCCAGCCTCTGGCTAAAGAGAGCACACAGCTCACTGTGCATTGAAAGAATGTGCAAATGAAAGAAAATATGCTGAGGAAACAAAAATCATATATTTCCAAGAGCAGGGTCAAGGACAATTCTCCATTCTTCCATTGAATAGTTTGTCTTGAAAATTGCTGATCAGATGCAGCCCTGCTGCAGGCCTGTGTAAGACCCTTGCAGCCTCAGCCCACCTGCTGCAGTAGTCTGGCTACCTTGAGGGACAGCACTGGGCTGAGGGGCACCTGCTGGCCTCAGACACCAACACTGACACACATTTGTCTTCTCATAGATTTTAACATATACCTGTATTGGAGGACACAAATACTCTGCAAACAGAAAATATTTTCTTCAAGCAATGCTTCTATGCATGAATGACAGTGAAAAGATACACCAAAAGGATAATTCCAAAATGTTACCTACATGCAGGTAAATCAGGAACCCCAGCCTATGTCTATATCTGAACACTGTCAGATAGTGAAAGTGAATTTTTTAAAGGTTATAACATAGAATCATTTAAAAACCCCAAAACATGAAAAGAAATGGGGTTTGCATGAAGGGCGTTTTCATAACTAATGATGCCTAATGCATTTATCCAAATATCTTTGCCTTAAACATCTTCATAGAAGTGATGCTATTCTCAACCTAATGATTATGTGGTCACGTAGTCAAGCCAGTCTTGCAATGAAGATGTGTTTCAGGTCATCCAAGCAATATTAATCACTAAGATCTTTGAATCACTAGATGTGCTATATTTGAGTTCTATATTTGTAGCAAATACAAGAACACTGGAATGTATTAAAAGGCCTAAATAGCCCATTTTCTCTACTTCAGTCACTACTCACAGGCTCTTCACTTAAATAAAAGAAACTAATGAAAACTGCAAAGCAGGAGGGATTGCTATTTAAATAATCATACACTAGTGTTTGTACATACCATACCCTGATGCTGCAGTTTTGTACAGGATTGGACCATCTGCTTCGGACAGAACATTAACTCACGCTGACCTAGAGCTAAAGTTAGACTGAAAACTGAGATTACAATTTTTTTAAAAAAACACATCTGTATTTATTCAATTTTAATTCTAACTAATTTCATGCAGCAGAGTAAGGGTGAGCAGATGTAAAATCAACAATGGTAACTACTTAAGTGTATTCCGATTGGTTAACAGAAAGAACAGATAACTAAGCAAAAGAGGAATTTAAAAGGAAAGTTTGGAAAAAAACAAGTTTACATGGCAGGGTTTAAGGTTGTTATTTTATCAGAGACATGCCCTTTGGAATAAGGAATTCAAACCAAATTGAAAACAATAGCCCAATTTATAGGAGGTAAAACACAGGACAGGAATTAGGAAAGCTGAGAGGCAATTTCAGGTATAGGTATGGAAAGACACAGACATCAAATAGTGAATTATCTAAATACCCATGTAGCAGGATGGTTTTGAAATAATCAGTGTTTCCTCTGGGCCTTCTGGAAGTGAAAGGATCAGTAAATGGGGATGAAGTCACCACATCTGTCAAAGGTTCTGTTCGCTTTAAGATTGTCAGGGGAAATATCTCTTCTCCTTATCACATAAAGAAGAAGCACTGTTAGAAATCAAAGCTTTGGAGTTTTTATTTAAGAGCTTTTATAACTAAATAACTAAAATACTTTAATTAGTCTTGAACCACCAAAGAATTAAAACCTGATTCATGAGAACATTAGCGGGTTTAATTGCTGTCTCACTACCACTCTCAGGAAAAAGTAATCCAGACCTTAGACCCTCACAGTTATGATCCACAAGGTGCACTCAGGACCCTGGGTATTGTTCAAGGAAACTTCACAGTCCTGAGCATGCTGAAGTCCTCAGTGGTATGCTGTGCTGTTTGTAAGAAAGTTGTTCTCTGACCAACCCTCACAGACCCCTTGCTGCTTCTTCTCAATATAACACCTTGCATGGGCCACTCACAGACCAGGATTGTGGTTAGACTACTAAGGAATTGTCTCTGTTCTATTACATCAAGGGGAGGCTTATTTTTGACTGACACTGAGAAGAGCTTTCAGCCCATGAGAGAGATATCACAAGTTTTTTGAGACAATAGCAGCTCAGAAAAGTATGTAGACTGAGGGGCGCCTACACAATATCAGACTCATCTACCAAACTATCTTGTGGCTGTTCAGGGACTTTGGCCATGGAATCTGGCACATTCATTTTAGATTAAACTATACAACTCCCTATTGTGACCTGTATTTCCAGTTTATCTCATTCTAATATGAATTCAAATGGGGAAAAAGCTATTCTTACAGAATAAACAAACTGTCTCTATTGGTCTGCGTAAGTTTAGGTCAAGGAAGAGCTGGGCACAAGATCTCTGGTCCCTTGCCATCAGTGCAAGTGGAAGGTGCTGAGTTACCCCCAGGGAGTCTGAGCTCGCTGAAGAGTCAGCTCTTCTCACAGCACAATGAATGCTGGATAAAAGTTTTTTTATTTTGTTAACGTGCACTCTGGTGGAGTTACTTTCCTCTTGGTTTGTAAGAGGTGATGGTGGCAGGTTTACTACTCCTCTGTCAGACAGAGGGAGGACGCATTCAGTGCTTGTTCTTCTGAGGCTGGTCATTTGGGTAATCTTTCTAAGAATGACTTCCTAACCCCAGCAGCAGAGTTTCTCTGTCAGTTCAAGTATTTCACCTCCCATCTTCTTCATTAATAAAGAGGCTGTGGTTGCTTCATCAGTGAACTGGACATAACAGTTGTCTGCCCATAGTGAGAACAGTTTCCTTTGTCTGGAAATGAATGTAAAACTAATGTCCTATTTTTTTCAGCATGAAGTATGCTTTACCAGTTTGAGATGCTAGAATACTTTCAGGAGTTATGATGTCACTTCATATTTCTCATTTTAGTTTAATTTCCAGTATTGAAATTAAATTGATCACAGAGCAAGACTGTGGAGCAAATTGATACAGATGCATATCCATCTGTGACTGTGTTACAGAAATAAACATTAGTGAAGGTTCATATTATGTAAAAAAAGAAATTCACTCTTCAGTCTAAAAAAATCAAGCATCCTACAAGAATGTCCAACAATGAAAGATGATGATGGTTTGGTTTGTTTCATCTACCTTCCCTCCACCAAAATCTGCACTTATTTGCAGGAATAAGTTTCTTATGTTGTCATTGCTGATGGTGCTTCTGTCTCCTTTCTGCTGGTAGTTTAAAGTTTTTTGTTAGTTATGGACATCCTTATTTCCCCAAATCAACAGGCAGGATTATGAAGCTGTCTACCAATTGCCTTTGGGAGCAAAACAGACACCACCAGGCCTTGCTCTGATTCTGGTGGAAACCACCTGCTACCTTTTGATTTCTCAGTTGTCAGCTTTGGCAACTGTATTTGCCAAGCTGATTAGCCCCTCCTTTCTCTGCATTTCTCATTGGCATTGGCTTCTAGGGGTAATAGATCTCCTACCTAAGGAATAAGGAAGATCATTACTTTTAGAAGTGTCATTTTGAGTGGAAAATCAGCCCGGTTTCTTGGGGTGTACTGGTGAAATTGCCTGGGTGAGAACCAGATAGAGGAGGGAGCATAGCCTAAAAACTATGCTCAAAAAACTCAATTTGTTACAGAAAAAAGGTTGAACTTTCATTCTAGTAAGCCAGAAAAATCAATAAATAATAAAAATAATGTTTACAAGGTTATAAATGGGCTTCAAAGAGAATAGTCCATTAAGATGAATGGTGAAGTTTGCATTCCCCATAGAACTATTGATTCAGTCTGGATGCCTGTAGATTCATAAAAATAGCACTGCAGCATCCACATTTTAGAAGATTTTATTTCTACCAAGAAGTACTATCTTTCAAAACAAAATAAAAGTTTGAAATTATAGAAGGCAATTGTCAGAATCTGCTCCACATATTTTCAGCTTAGTGTTCTTAAATAATTTTATTTTTTTCCAGTAATAAGATTTTGACACTTACATAACAGCCACAATACTGTAAAAATAATAAAATTAAATTAATTTGGAATAAAAATCATGGTCCTATTTAAAAGTACTGTCTTACTCTCTAACAGGCCACCTTGCAAGCAGTTTTGAGAACATTCTACTGGCAGCAGACATTTATACCTTTGTTTCTATGCATATAAGCATTTCCTTATTATTGTTATTTGTGGAATAGCAGAATCCTAAGCAGATCATAAGACATGTACTTTAATACAAGTTTGGGTTGTTTTGGGTTTTTTTTCAAAAAGGAAGTTTTGTGTTCCAAAAGCTCATTAAAAATTTGTGGTATTTGGATTTTGAAAGAAAGTTCTGGAGGATCCACTTTTCCTCCATCAATTAGACAAATGATTCACATATAGCCTTTTTCACTGTGGACCTAAAGCCGGGTAAAATGAATACAGTCACTGCATTCTGCCTGTATGAACATTGTCCAGCTGCAAATTCTACTTTCCTGATTTGCACTACTAACATTCAAATACATCATTGATAGGTTATAGATAGCAATGTCCACAACTTTTGTCGCAGAGTGTAAACTTCAGGAGTTGATACAATTTCTTTTTTTTTCCATCTAACAAGCAAAAATTTTTTTCAACCATTGCAGTCCTTCATGGAGACTAATTCTGATGTGGCAGGATACATTATTTAGTTAATATTTTCCATGAGTGCTAGATTATCAATCCTTATACTTTGGATGCAGTAGCATACTGTTTACAATCTAGATTGCATACAGATGCATATGGAAGGAATTCAAAAGAGTGAGAAGGTCTTTTTTTATTGTCTTTGAAAAAGTTAGAGATTGTCCATAAGTAAGATGACTAATGCCAATTTTCATACAACAAAATCCAGTCTGAGATCCCTTGAAAGCAGACAATAACAAGTTATAACAAACTGGAAGCAGGACATCCTTTGGTGTTTGCTGGAGTGGCAGACCCTGATGAAGGGGTCTGTCACACTTAATTAAATAAACTTACACAATCACTGGAATATTTTGTAATGTCTCATGTACTCAAATGGTTGCCAGAAGCACACTACTTTCAGGTTTCTCTGCCTGGATGTTATGGTTTAATGTCAGCTGGCAGCAAAATACAATGCACCCACTCCCCCCTTTCCCCACCAAGTAGAGAAAAAAAGGGGTAGAATCAATAGTTTGCGATAAGAACAGTTTTGTTATTGTAAGAAAGAGAGAAGCATAAAACCCAAGACCGACAAATGATTCACAATACATCGGCTGATTACCCACCAACATACGCCCAGCCTTCCCTGAGCAGGGAATGATTTGAGCCAATCCCTCCCTAGTTTATTTACCAAGCATGACATTCTATAGTATAAAATGCTCTTTTGGCCAGATCAGGTCAGCCTTCCTGGCCAAGATCCCTCATGGCTTTTTCTGCAGCTCCTCACTGGCAGAGCAAGGGAAACTGAACAGCACTTGACTTGGGGTAAACACTACTTAGCAAAAAACCAGAATGTTATCAACATTATTCTCATACTAAATCCAAAACCCAACACTGTACCAGCCACTAAGAAAAAAGTTAACTCTATGTCAGCTGAAACTAGAACACTGGATCTAACTGTTTTCCTATGAATTGCATCAGTCTTCATTTATTCTTGGTACCTTTTCTGTGGTTTTATGTGTAGTGCTTTCTCCTGCAAGGAAGAATATAAATCTGACCAAGCATTACCAGCATTCTTACATGTTCCATGTGGCTTGTATAAAAAGGCCATTTCTTGATGACCTGTGCTTTGGTTTATAATTGTCAGCCTTATTCTTCTATATGTGATTGAAAGAAAGCACGCTGATTCAAGGATGTAGAGGATTGAATACAATATGGTCTTACACAGCAGTGAGAGTGTCCTGACAGTGAACTGGAAAGAACACAAAATCACTTCTTTCTGCTGCAAGATAGATAGGTTTGAGCATGGACCGTCTCACTGGCGATACACTGGAGGACATTCCAGTAGCATTTACTGAAGTCTACCATACTTTTTTTAACATTAACATTTAAGTGCAGAATCTTTTGTTCTGTCTAACACGTGGGGTTCATGAGCCCTGAGTATGTGAACCCAGTGGTTTTCCTTATCTGTGGATATTATTAATCTACAAGAAAAATTCCACTTATTCCATTGGCTTCTGGTGACTCAGATGCAGAATATCAACATTATTCTAAGCAAATGCCTTCCTATGTGACAGCAGCATCTTGAACATGACAAAAGGAGACATTGTCCCTCAGAGAGTTTGCCTTTCATAATTTACAATGCAAATCTTCATTTCTGTCCTAAAAAGTTCCCTTTAAAAACTTACACTGACTGGCTTTGCAAAGCAAAGCAGTTTATGCCTGACTACATGATCAGCATTTAAAGGCACTGCTGAAGAAACCCTGGACATTGAGCTCTCTGGGATTTAGAAATTTCCACTGTCTAACAGAAAGTGTGCCGGATCTTCCTTTTGGAATAATATGGTAGAGATCCTTTACCTAGGGATGCTGCTTGCAGTTTTTTCAACATCTGGTTATTTTTTAAAGCACGCTGGTAAGTCATTATGGGGATCATGTACATATAAACACTGTGTTCCACTAATGCAACTTCAAGGATGTTGTTGTGTATCTTTCTTAAGAGGCCAAATACATCAATTTTATAATATACTCAACCTGTAAAAGCATTTGTCCTTAAAACTCCAGTCTCCTCACAAAGACTCACAAATTCCTATTAATGGAATAAATTAATAGAGTTCAACATACCAGCAAATGAGAGCAAACAAAGCCAAACTAAAACCTTTTTAGCTTTAGATTTTTTTTTATGAAACCTATTGGCTTTTGCCTTTCAGACCCATCCCCCTTTACTTGCTGGTGGTTTCACTGCCATTATGTCTAAATTAATGATGTGTTTGGCAGTCAGACAACTGATCAAAATTGGCTGCAATGCCACATCTGAAAATGCTCATCAGTTCTGCATTCTACTCATTTTTTATGACTGACATGAACACAGCCATTGAACAGTGTGCTTGCTCCCGGTCTCCCCATACACACACAAACAGCAACATTTATATTAATTTGGTGAATATGCAGCTTATTGAGTGTTAGGAGTTTCATTGTAGATGAGTGGGGAGTAGAGGAGTCCAGTAACTATTGCTGGAGATAAAATGACTGTGCACCTCACTCTGGGAGCCCAGTCTGGGGTTGCCCAATCCCTTCTAGATAAGGCAAGGTGTATTTTTTAGAGGGGGAGCTCTCCTAAGTAGGCAAGCTCTAACTACTTGGCTGCAGCAAGAAGGCAGAAAAAACAAAGGTGCTCATACCTATCTCTCTGTCACAGGCTCAACAAAAGGATTTACATACTTTGCAGTGCTAAAATGGACATTCCTCTCTTCCACCATCCAGGTTATAAACAGCAGTATCAGACAGTACAACAACCATGACAGACTTCTGTGGAAGTCCATATGATTTAGCCTTCCATTTTGACAGTGAAGCTTACAAAAAAGGAATACTTCCATTTTGAAGCATTGGCTCAGTACACTTTTCAAACTCATTTTATACATGTCCATTACTTTCTTTGTCATTAATGTTTTTTTCTTTATCTTGCTTATGTAAATATCATGTGAGACACTTTGTCTAAGATCTGGAAAGATAACATCTGTTGTTTCTTCCCAGTGAGCTAGGTCACCCACTTTGAGAAATAAATTATATTTGTTCCATGTTGTTTGTTCTTGCTAAATCAATGGGGACCATTCCTCATCTCCTTATTTCTCAGGTGCTTAGAAATAATTCATTTGATTGCTTATTTCTTTTAGAAATTGAAGTTACTCAGGTGGTCTTTAATTTCTCAATACCATTTATTTTAAAGATAAAAACGATAGCTGTCCAAAGACAATTTCCTGGCAATTCATTCAAAATCCTTCCAAAGTTCTCAGAAATAACTGATCAGCCATATGATTTATCTGTTAGTTCTTTAAGTATCCTCAGAAGAATTAATTAGGTTTAGCTGATTGAAAATCTCTCATTTATGTTGCTTCTCTTTAAGAGACTGAGATGCTGCTTACTCTTTTGCAGCTGGAACTAACTGACTATTTGCCTCCTCAAAACCGACCTGTTTAATGAAGCGCAATATAGAAAAACTTAGTTCAGTGTATTTTCCTAGAAGTAATCTCTAGTACTGATGTCATAGGCATTACAGCTAAAACCATTTTCCCCTAGCTGAAGTGGAAAAAAATCTTGGAAAAGAATAAATAAACATTTTCCCTTTTTAAGTCGTTATCCTTCATATTGAGGCGATTCTTTTCTTTAAGCTTTTAGTATGGCTACACATTTGCAGCAGCATTTTCAAGTATATTGAATTCTAATTAATCTCACCATGGTTGATAGGTAAAAGATTTTCTTTTCCTCAGTTAAGAAAAAGTTAACAATTAAAGCACTCATAGTAGAATTATCTAGATATCAATAGGACGATGACTGATAAATAATTTTAAACACGGAACAATGTTATCCTCTGAACCAGTAAGTCCAAAGGTATTCAATAACACTACAAGGATGTAGCAGATTAAAGACAATGAGCATCCTTCTCTGAAGCTACTATTAGTTTCTTTTAAATGTATAATTGATTAGTTCCTCCAATATACCAATTCCTTTTACATTGCTAACAACAGCATCTAAGAAAAAGTTAACAATTAAAGCACTCATAGTAGAATTATCTAGATATCAATAGGACGATGACNCAGGATTGCTTCAGACTTACCATGTCATGGCAAGACTGAAAAGTTCTCTGACAACTGCTTCACAAGACAAGGAAAAGGCTCAGAATAGTGAATGAGACCACCCATGCTTCACACTCAAGTTTGAGAGCTCTGCAACAACAAAGCTCACTTTCTTACTTTAAACCTTTCATTGCCACTCAGTTTTGCTATGTTAATCAGGGCTTATAGAGGACAAGCAGAAACTAATATGAGAATGAAATGCATTAGTTCTAAGACAATTTTTACTACTTTATATGTCTGCTCATTTAGAATGCATGTCAAATTACAATTATGCATGTGAACCAAAGGTAGTCTGAGTTAAGTGTCTGAAGTTTTCTAATTGCAAAAAGAAAGTCTTCAGACTTCTGATTCACATAAAAAGGGCATGCTTTACAGGCCTCTGGGAGAAATATTTCGGC
>VWYI01039514.1:8718-34315 GCA_013399455.1 Anthoscopus minutus | reverse complement strand
ATAAACCAAATATACCTGGCATAAACTCCGGTACCTCCAAAAACTTCCTGTAAATAATTACCACTGAACCCAGCACAATGACTATTCTAACCCGTGCCACTCTACTGTAGAAATTACGTGTTAGGGACAATACTGGAGCTATCTCTGGAAAAGAAAACAAACCTAGGGACCAGAAAGGTATCAAAACCTCAAAAAAGCCTAGGGACCAGAACAATCTGAAGGCCTCCATCCCGAGAGAAATTATGAACTCAAACAACATGGCTGCTGACTGCTTTATCCCAAGACAAAGTACAACCAAAATGCAATCAGTACAGGTTTTTTCCACTTTCTTGCCCCACGTGTTGGGTGCCAAAAATTAAATACTTGTCCTGATTTAGGACAAATTTGGGAGGAAACCTCCAAATGCTGTCCCTCCAGGAATAAAAACAGATTCAAGCTGCCACTCCCCCAAACTGGTTTGGGAAAAAGATTTCTTTGAAGGAAAGTGGAAAAAACCTGTTTATTTAACAAGCAAAATATCCACAAGCATAAAGATGGAATAACATAAAACAATGAAACCTCTCACTGTTCAAAGAGATGGCAAATGCAGGAAAGTCCTTGCTGTGAGGTGCAGCTCAGCTCGTTCAGTCCCTTCTCAGTCTCTCTGGTGCCGGAGAGTGCCGAGGCCCAGGCCCTGGTGGGCCACAGGCGTGAGCTCCTGGGGTGTGCTGGGTTTTCAGTCCAGAGCAGGTTTGAACAGATCCAAGGAAAAAAAGGAAAAAACCACAGTCCAGGGAACTTCCCTGCCCCAGCTAGCTAAAAACTAACTAAAAGCAAAGGAGAGCTCTGTCCCGCTGTCTGTCTGTGCTGCAGACAACCCAGTGCAGAGAGAGCTGTGGGCGAGTGAATGCTGTTTCTTAAAACAAACTGTGTGCTTCTTCTTTCTCCTCTTCACTCTCAGAACCAGTCTTAAAGGTGCAGAACTTCATATGTAACATAAACAGAACACACGATTTGGGGATGCAAGCATCATAAAGTCCCCCTAGGACAATGGCAAAAGAATCATGTTTAAAATGTTAGTGAAATATATGCAGAGATTCAGTAGATTCAGCAGAATCAGCTGGTTTTGTTGATGTTGCAATTGAATAAGGCATAAAAACGTAGAATGGCCAGACTGTAGTTGCTAAACTTTAAGAGGAATTGAAACTTGAAGCCTATATAAAACAACTATCTAATATGCTTACACTAAGAAGAGTGAAACAGAAGGTTATCAAACCCCTAGCAACAGCAGGGAGTCCGTGCAAAACAAACTTCACCGCATCAGGAACAAGGATTGAAACACAACTTAAAAATAAAAATCGAAATACAATGTAAACAACAAGAAGTGAAAGAAGGTGGAAACCAAGGAGAAGTAGGATAGAAAAGAAGGAAGTTTGGACTAGTCTGTGTGTGTGTTGGTGGAGCGCAGACATCCCATGCACCCAGTGCTGCTTGTTTATTCCTATTTATAGAATGCATTAAAGCCTTGATTTGCTGTTGCTCTAGATTCTGGTTGTCAGTCTGATTTTCTTTATAACAGGTGTACACTTTTACTGAAAGCTTATTTCAGGGTCCCCAGGGTCCCTCGCTGAATGTAGCAACGACCAAGGCATCCCTCCCACCCAGGACCTGCTCCTGTCCCTGCCCCGTGGCGCTTGGAAGCCCCACAGGCAGCAGAAGGATCTGTTTCCCTCGGCATGGCTGTCCAGCCCACAGACCACCCTCCAGCCTCTTACACCTGGCATGGCTGGCTGGAGGGACCTGGCAGCATCTCAGGTACCCAGACCTCTCCAATGGCCAACATGAGCCTCAGGAGAGGGCTAATCCTCACGGAGCGGAGAAAAGGGAGAAGTTTGGATTCCTCTCCAGGTAAATCACCCAGAGCCACAACCCAGCATCCCGATGCCAGGGGGGCTCGGGGTGGTGTGCGACCAGGGCATCTTCCTCTGCCCCTCTGGGCTCCCACCAGCTGCAGGATGAGATTTGCACTTTGCCTTTTGCCTTCTTTGCTACTTTTTTTCCCAGTTACAACGAACTAGAAAAATCACCAACAGTTCTGATGGGAAAAACCCTCCTACAACTTCCCTGCCTGCTCCCCCCACAGCATCCACGATATCCATCCATGATTTCACATTTCCTTTGTTCCAGTGTACTTCCCTACGGAGAGCTGCACTCTCCGTTTCGGAAGGTTACCGCCTGAGCAACAGACACTTTCGGCAGTAATCGCTCTTGTAAGGATTTCTGAGTGCTTTCCTTTCTATGAGTCTTTGATAAGGGACTTCCAGCCCCTCTGCATAAGGACCTTGGCCAGCCCTTTAGACACTACGTCAATTTCTCCTGCCATCCCCTCCCCAAAATCTCCAGGGCACAGGTGACTTTAGCTCCCGGGGAGCATGTAAATATCCGGGTAGACCAGGCACTTGCTAGTACCATTTCCCCTCCCATCCCCACCGAGTCCCCGTGTGCCGCAAGAGCCCGAGCCCACCCCGAGGGTCCCCGGTTCACCCCCGCGAAGCGGCAAAATCCCGACGAGGATGGGATTCGAACCCACGCGTGCAAAGCACAATGGATTAGCAGTCCATCGCCTTAACCACTCGGCCACCTCATCCCCCTGCGGGCACATGGGGGGGGGGCTGTCGCCCCCTGCTGGCTTGACGCGACCCCCGGAACCCATTCCCACCTTACCCCGGAGCGCAACACGGTCCCGTTGCTTGGCCGTCCGCTGGAGGCTCGGCGCCAAAATCTCATTTTTACGCCCTCTTAGCGCAGTAGGCAGCGCGTCAGGTTCATAATCTGAAGGTTCTGAGTTCGAACCTCAGAGAGTGCAACGTTTTGGGGATTTTTTTGGCCTCTTTTTTGCCTCCCTGCGGCCACGCGAGGCGGCTCCGCAGTGCGCTCGGCCCAGACACTACCGAGGCCTTGGTCCAGCCCACACCGCGGGCGGTTACCACGGAAACGCACCCTCACGGGCGTGGGGTGAGTGGAGGGGAGGGCCACACACGGCAGGACGAGGTGGCCGAGTGGTTAAGGCGATGGACTGCTAATCCATTGTGCTCTGCACGCGTGGGTTCGAATCCCACCCTCGTCGAGATTTTGTTGCTGCCCCGGGTTCTCCATCCATACTATCCATAGATAAACGATATGGGAGAAACCGGGAGACCAGCCCCCCGCACTGGTACTTTAGAAACCTCCCGCGCAACAGACAGCAGCCACCCCTCCCCTTCCCCCTCGAGAGCACTCCATTGCTTTACAGAGGAATGAGGCACCTTTCAAGCAATTAAAACTTTTATTAGGTACAAAACACAATTTACAGCAAATAGTATGAGCAACACTCCCAAAGCTCTGCTGGGTTTTGACAGCTGAATTCCAGGTAAACTGAGAACATCAAAACCAGGACACAGGCTTCCCTTCACATGGAACAAGTTAAACTCAACAAAACTCAGCCCAACAAAAGCACGTGGAACAGGAACATCCTCAAAGCACACCCTTTCCAATTTACATTTATTTCAACTTAGCATTAAACTACTCTTGCTATAAATAATACAAATGAAATGCTACTTTAAAAAACTGTAAAATTACTTTTTTGGAAGGCAATTGAAGGACTACTGAGGATTTCAACTTGCATTGGGCAGGCAAGATAATCAGTTTAGTGAAATAATTTATACTCCACTAGACAGAAGGCTCTGAGAAAAATTTGCTGATTTTTTAAGAAAAAGATGAACTGCATAGGACTACTGGAGACATGAAATACATATTCAAATTATTTACTGTGAATTAAACTAAAAACAACTGCCTTTACCTTCCAAAGGTTTTTAAATGCTGGAAAATGCAGGCTATCTGCTCTTCCAAAAAAAGAAAATTGTTTCTCCATAGCTGTTTACTGATGACCGAAGGAAGCATCCTGTTTTCCAGAATGACATGGAACAAGCATCCATTTTTAATGCTGGAAACACTGAATAAAATAGAACTTGGGCCTAGAACAACAAAAATCCTTCTAGATATGCACTGAGCCAATAGAAGTACAAAAAGCATGGCCAAGTGCTGCTCCAACGTGAGAATGACAGTTTTGATATTCCTGGAAACAGAATAGGAACTTCAAACCACAGTGCTGCTGCAAGGCAGTTCCTGCATGAAGGAAGCACAGACTGAGACATTTTAGGGACCGTGTCTATGGACAGCTCCAACGTTCCCAGGGGTCCAGGCTACCCTACAGCTGAACATGATGAAGCTGTGTTTACCCACAGTGAGAGCTGGGAGAAAGAAAAAACGTGACTGTTATTTAAGGCCTTCCAAGAAAAAGCATTTGACTCATCTCCGTGCCTCTGGGGCAGAAGAGGATCCCAGACCATCCAGACATGCTGGCGCTGTGCAGTGCAACCATGTGAGTAGGGCCTAGGCCCCGTGGCTGCTCCGTGCTCTCATCCCAGGAGAACATCCGCTTGTTCTGGACCCTGCCCCAGGAGTGCATCTGTTCAATCAGCTGGATCTGAGTCTCCGTGTCTCAGCTCAAATGTCCACCATGTCCACCAGAGCAGAGAGGTGGAGCTCGGAGGCAGCCTCGGCCTCCTTAGTGGCTCTGATGAGCTGCTGCAGGTGTTTGAGTCTGTCTGACAGTGCAGGCCTTTCCTCCAGCTCTAGAACCTTGTGTGCCTCCTGACTCCCAGCCTAGGCAGAAGGAAAAGAGGTGAGACTGAGACTTTCTCTTAAGATAATTCCCACTAAAGTTTTTGCAGCTGCTGCACTCCTCAGAGCTTTAGTTTAGCTGAGAACCACCTTATCTTACCTCTTGAGCAGCTGTCATGGGACTGTTCACCAAGGGGCAGGTGGCAGCTGAGGTGGAGAACAGAGACTGGGGGAGGTAGAGAGGAAGACCCAGGAGATCCCCAAGGGGCTCCATGTCCTCAGACAGGTATCGGTGCAGCTGCTCTTCAAACCTGGATGGGAAGGGCAAGAGCACCAGTCAGATGGCAGCCTAGCTTTGTCCCTGTAACCAGTGTGTTACACTAAAGAGGTTTTTTTTGGGTTCAGAAGCATCTGATCTCCACAGCCATATTCAAAACAGTCTGATGTGCCCTACTGCAGCTATCAAAACCCACCACAGAGGACTGTGGTACAGAAAGGAATCACACAGACTGAAGAGACTCAACTTGTACAAAGGCATATGTACTTATACAAAGAGACAAAAACCTCTTGGACCTACCTCAAAAGCTTTAGTTCTTCACCTTTGTGATCTGCATTGCTATGACCTGACATCCCAGAGAAGACTTTTATAGACATTTCTGACACTGGGGGACGCACAGACCACTGTACACACTGCACTGCTTTAGTTCCAGTGGCATGACTGACCACAGAATTGCTAACTATTCCCAAGAACTCCAAGAATTTCTACCATCGTGGACTGTCCCCATTATTCAAGAAGGAAACAGTAGGGAACTGCCCTGATGTGCTTGATAAAATCAGACGGAACTTGAATCAGTCTGGGCTCTTTTCTAGCACAGTTTAACTTCCTATCCCGTACAAGCTACAACTTGTTTACAACCCTGAACTGAAGCTGCAAGGAAAAGATGCTGCTCTGGGAACATACCTCTTGTTTTCTATTTTTTCCAGTTGCAACTGTGCCAATAGACGCTCCTGGGCCAAGGATGTGTCTCTGAATTCATCTGTACTGGGAATGCTTACTTCCTGACCAGGCAGCATGCTCATGCCAGAGTCACACTGACCCGGCACCATGGAAATGCTGTAGGATTTCTTAAAAGACTTGGGAGATCTTATCTTTGATCTGAAGTGGGGAGGAAAAAAAACAACAAACAAAAGCACTTTAATTGGTATGAGTGTGTTCATTTTTCCCTATCAGCCCAAAGCTTGGAAATAGCAGGGAGAGAGAAGTGATCATTTGAAGAAATAATGCCTTTGTGCCAGGGTCCAACACAGAACCAACTGTACATAGGGTTAGAGAGGAACTAATCTGATAGGAGCATAGGATTCACCCCAAACATCACCCAAGACACAGAAGAGCTGCAGCTAAGCTTCCAAGAGGGAAGAGTGGCTTCCCTCTGAGTATGGCTAGGGAAGTGAGCTAGACTTGCTATCTCAAATACTTTAATGCCACACAGCTCTAAGGCATCCTTCCCCATCAACCTATCTAGCATTTTCTCACTTATATTGTTTTCCCTCTGAGCTTTGCAGAACGCCAAAAGCTCAGCAGCAGGGATTTTTTTGGCAGAATTTCTACACTTTCAGCACTCCTCAAGCAATCCATTTCCCTTAGAGCTTAGTAACCCTGCACAAATAAGATCTACTTCCTACTCTGTTTCAGCACAGCCTTGTACATCAGTTTACAGAGATGTACACAAGCAGGTTCTGGGAGGATGCTAAATGCTAGTTTTCAGCATCGTGCAGGCCACCTCACCTCTCATGGCCTTGCCGGATTTCCTCCTGTGTCCGTAGCCTGGCTTGATCCCATGAGAAAGGCACGGTGTAGATCTTTAAATGCCCCTTGAAGAAGTACACACGAATCTGACCATCTTTACTTACAGCTTCTGTGAATAAACACAAGCCCAACGTTTATCATTTGCACAGGTTCTCTCCTTCAGAAGAAAAGCTCAGTATTAAAAAGGCAATTTGGGTCAAGTGATTGTTCATTTTCAAACAGGTTTCAAAATGAGTCTGGGACAAGCTTCATTAATCAATGGAAGTGATAATTAACTGTGGCAGCCTGCCCTCCCTGCTGCCACAGCTTCTGAGGGTTTACTCTTGGCCTTTGCTTCATGCAAACCCTCTCCCACTGGGAGGGCAGGGCTGAAAGACTCTGACCAGAGCCACATTTGTAGTCATAGGATCAAGTCAAGCCATAACCAATACTAAATACACGCTCCAAAGGGAAAACACATACAGAACACAGAAAGACCACAGCTGCCTCTCTGCTACACATCACTTACTGCCATAGAGAAAGGCACCACTGGCAATATATTAAATACCATCACAAAAAAAGCATCATCCATACTGCAGGAGATCAATACCTGGAGCAATAGGCAGTTTGGGTGGTTTCCAGTCTCTCAGTTTATGATCAATACAGACTGCCAAGATACAATCCCAAGGGATCTCATCAACAGAAGGTCCACCTTCATCAGAGTTCCCAGCTCTGGTTTTCCAGTTTTGATAAGTTTTTCTCAGGAGATTCTCTACCTGAGACTGGATCAGTGGTTGAGTGTGGGAAGAACTTGCAATCTGAGAGACATACTGAAAAATCATGTGGCAAACAGGGCGCCAAGGAGCTATGGAAGAAAAAGCCCAAGTAAATTGCAAGAATTTGTAACAGAAGCAACACTACACAGGCACATCTTGGAGAACAAACTGCTGCCAAGAAGATTAGAGTGCGGAGCACCTACCACCTAAAGGAGGCAGATCTAGGTATGGGATCTGGAAGGACAGCACAGCCTTCTTCAGCCAGGCCAGGTGATCTGGCATGTTCCACTGCAGGTGGGGTAACACCTTGTTACCCCCTGCTTCTGAAAACTCTGTGACAGGCCAAGACAGGTCACAAAGGTGCTCTGAGGATGCCACATCTGACAGGAACTGCAGCACGCTGTTGTAGAGCTCTATGATGACCCCAGGTTCCTGGGATGGCAGCCCAGCTAAACGCCTTTCCTTCCAGTCATGGTAGAAACGCTTGCCAAATTCTCCATCAATCCCATCCTCAATGTACTCCTGAAGGGTCTGGCTGCAGAGCTCAAGGGAGGCAGGACACTGGGACACCAGCCAACCCACAGCTGCAGAGACCTATGACACACAACAGAGGGAGTGCTGGAAACTGTTCTGCAGTAAAGAGGACACAAAGGATTCAGCTCTAAGTCTGAATAACACTCTCCAAGAGAATATGTGGGAAAAGGCAAATAAATCAGGTATCACCATACTAAAATTTGAAACAATAATTCTCCAGTTAGGTGGCTACAAAATGAATTTCCACACAGCAGGCTCAGGCAGGAACGCACAAAGAAGAGGTTGTTCACATGAGGTCTGTACCTCATGTGAATATGTATGCAGTGGAATTCCCTGCTGCAGGATGCTGGAGTTGTTGAAAACTTACCCTGGAAAAACTGGACATGTTTACAGAAATTAGCCCAGGGCAAATATATGATGTCTGATCATGGCAGACCTTGAAGTGCAGACCTAAGTTGTGAGAGTTTGTGGGAAGCATCACTCTGGGCTTATCAGGAAGAGATCAGTATAACAGTATTCGTGGACAGACCACGAAGGTAGAGGCATCTCAGTCCCACCCACCAAGATGGGATAACTCTGGATGATCTCACAGCAGCCAGAACAGCTACAAAGGGTCTTCAGCACTTTAGGACTAAGAGCTTAAGGACAAAAAGGTTTACCCACCATCAGCATTCCTCTGCTGGGCAGCAATACAGGCAGGGCAGACAAGAATGTGTTTAGGTGATCCATTAATTTTGGTCTCAGTGCAGCTTTCAGTACTACTTTTTTTTTTTTGGTAGCAAATGCCACTTATCTATGATCAGTGAAAATAGAAGAGTCACAAATAATGGAAAATAATTCCTATATCTCACTGTTCTTACCCTTCTAGTGCCTTCTAAGTCATTGACAGAGCCTGGGAGCTCTACAATGGTGTAGTCCGAAATAAGCTGGGCCGAAATCAAGTCCTGGAGCATCAAACCTTAGAAAATAAGAAAACTCATCGTGTACACAGAGAAAGAACACACATCCTTGCACCACACACTCTGCATTACATTCACTGCATTGCTGCTCTCCTCCATCTCTGCCCACAGATTCATAGGATCAAATACTGTGTATGAAGGAAAATTGGAAGCCAAAACTGGTGAGCTCTTAAAGCCTCAAGACTTTTAGGAAAGCTCTGGGATGTGCTGTACTTCACAGCCTCTACCTATACTGGATGCTGTAACTAGCTACAACACTTCTACTTGGGGCAGCCCTAAACGTTCCTTGTTTCAAGACACAAAAGACATTACATACCATCTTCTACTTCTTTCTCCACAGCTTCCTCTTCCTGACCAGGGACTAGAACCACTAAGGGAACTACAGGGCGGAAAGGTTTGGCCTGAAGCAGTTGTTTTAGTTGCAGCAAAGCTGAAAGCCAGTAAACATCATCTTCTGCAATATCTTCACTTCTAACTCGGTGGGGCAGGAGAAGAATGAAGCCACTGGTCCCAAGCAAGTCCTTTCGTGTCTCAGCCATATCAAGCTCTGAGTCAGAGAGTGCACCATGTGCCACCTAGATAGGCAACAAAAATGAGAACAGTAATATACCTAAACTAAGCTATTTCCACACCAAAATCAGCAGCTTCTTGTGGGGTGCCCCATCCAGGGGAAACAAAGGTTTAGTTAAGACGCATGGCTTTTAAGTCCCAGGAGAGTGGACTCCACCCCTCAGCCTTGGTGGAGATGTCCTCCAAGCCCGGGAATGGTAAAACTCCGTCCTTCCTCTATAATTCCCACCACCCTGTCCCTGTTCCAGGTTCTCTGCCTATGGATTAAGCTGGGCATGCTCCTGTATTGGTGTCGCCCCAAATAAATGGATCTTTGAACTTAAACAAGCAGAGACCCATCTCATTGTGTCTCATGCTTGTCACTAGACCTCCCTGGACTTGATCCTGCAGCCACAAAACGCAACAGTTTATCATCACTGCCCTTCAGCTTTGACATCTTTTTCCAGGAGCTCTACACAACAAGCTGTTGTCAGGCCAGCATGGATGTATCTGATAGATGAGCTAAGCATAGAAGTGCTCTTCAGCACCCACTTCAAGACCAGAAGTTGGAGATTTAGGTTCTACTACTGCAGGTATTTCTCAGCTGACTAAAAACAAATTTTAAAACCCATCTTGCTTGTCACTAGACCCTTTTAAACAACCCATCTTTTAAACAACCCTATCCCTCCCAGTATCATCTCTCTCCATCTGACAGGACACAACAGCCACTGATAAAGAGCCCACTCTGCTTTTACAGCTTCTTAGATATCATGTAAATCTCACTTACCTTTATACACACACTGACTTTAATGCTCCTGCTCTTCTGCACGCCAGGAGAACTGAATAACGTCAGCGTTTGAATTTTTCCTTCTGTATGTACAGCATTATTCTCACAGCTTTTGTGTCCCATAAACTTGGCTTTCAACCAATCCATCAGAATCCTAGCAAACAAAAAAAAGGGCTTTGGGGGGTTTTGTTGTCAAAACTGGCATTTTAGGGTTTTAGTATCAGCATCTCTGTGAGACCACAATCTATCATAATCCTATATATTTAGGTTATGATAAACAGCCCTAATAAATAACTATACATTTTAATGAAATTATCATCTCTCAAGGTTTTGTTTTCAATATGTGCAAAAGGAATTAAACAATGTTAAAAAAATACAGATCACTGTCATAAATTACAGCTATATTGTTTAGAGTGCTCTGGAGGGAAAAAAAACAAGCTGGAAATTTGACATGGTACAGGCAAAATTACATCAAGGATTGTGTATTACTTATCCTCTTCTACCTAAATTAAAAGAAGTCTGCTCTGTTTGAAAAAGGGACACAGCAATCAAGTCTTCAATGTACCTATTGGGCTCATCCATGGAATATTCATCATCACTGGGCAAAACCAAGAGCGCCTTCCAAAAAACGTGTTCTTGTTGAACTGGAATATGTTCTGTGATTAAGGAGACGAGATCCAGGGGAGTCCAAGCTAAATCACTTAAAGAGAGACAAAATAACTAGTGGAAAGATCCGCCCCAGGGCTCTTTCCTACCTGAGGAATAGCCCTCTTGGACTGAACAAGTTAAAAATACTGAAGAAGTGACCAGTTAATTCTTTGCATCTGTTGCTCATCCTTCAGGAACTGCAGCTGCTAAACCTGACACATGAGCCTTACTCTGGGGATTTCAGGAGCACATGTGTACTGCTTCACTTCCACACTGATCCCACAAACACCCACGCCACGGGAGAGCATGAGAAGCCACGGAAGCCAGACCTCCTGCTGCACTTCCAATATCTAAATCACTGTTTTCCAACCACAAGCCAGGTAACTGATAGCTCATTTACTTCCCACCTCCCATAGCCCATCCCAGGCCCCATCTCATCCAGGTATAAGGTTACACCCCATAATACTCATCAGATCCTTAAAATTACACCCAGGAGGATTATCTGGCCCAACACTTTAATTTAGTGGAAGGTATCCCTGCCCATGGCAGGGGGATGGAACAGACAAAATCATCTTTATAGTCCTTTCCAACCAAATCATCCTATGGTTCCATGACCTTCCTGTTCCCCTTTTTCCAAAATAATCCCAGAAGCAGAGCTGCAAGTGGACATTCGAGCATGGTTAGCCATACCTTTTGGCCATTTCCGGTATCTCTGGCATGTCTGCTGCAGCTTGCTTCTAAAGAAAACAAGAACCAAACCCCAGCCTACCTTACCAACTGCTGGTAGAAGTGCTGAACTTTAATTTCATGCACTGTCTTGTTTCTCAGCAAGTTCAATCTGGAAGCGAAATATTGTTGGCTGTATTTTTTGGTATAAAACAAGTACTTTAAACAAATCTAAGAACACTGAGGCCTGGAAAATATTACAGAGGCTTCAGAACGTTGCTGTTAACAGAAGAATTTATTTGGATTTTCAGTCTTGGTCATGGCATTTGGGGAGAAAGTCTTTTGGAAGCTATTTAAGAATAAACGGTTCTGCAAATCCACTAACATTCACAATGGAAGAATTTTTGGTAACTTATCTTCCAAAAATCAACCAGATGGCCAACTGATGACATTGGAAATTATCCTTACCTCGTGCAAGAGATTCCCAGCTTTCCTCCATTCCCCAGGTTGACAAATCTCTTGCACAAGTTCTCCATGGCTATAGGCCACTCTGCACTGGGCGACAGTGCTTTCAGTTGATGTTTGGAATCCAAGCCACAAGGAGCAGCTGGAAATGCCCTCATCTGACATTTCAGCTTTGTCCGAGCTGCCACTGCTTCCCTCCACCTTTGGAAGACAACAGATAAATACATCACATTCATGAACTCTTCTGCAGACCTCTGTCACCAGATATTTGTATAATGAACACCACAACAACCACACATGTGCAAGAAAACCAGTGTTCAGCAGAAAGAATACAAGGATAAACTATTCTAAGTTTCTAGACAGAATGAAGCTGGAATGTCCTACCAAGCTCATTACCTGACTACAAGGTGTGATACCACGTACAGTAATTTAGCAGAGGCTGGTACTAAGACTGTAAGGTCTACCCTTAACAGAAAGAAAAGATTGTCTCAAGAAGAATACAACCAGACAATCTCTATTAACTCTTCAATGCCAATGCTCCCAAGAGAAGCAGTCATGTCCCAGGATGGTAACTCACTGTTGTAAGTATTTGCAGAAACACTGGAGCTCCTGAAGGGTTTCCTTGGCAATCTGGAAAATCTCATCCTCCAGAAAGAGCTCCATGAAGTGGCCACACACTTCTTCTGAACATCGGACAATCCGGGCTTGCCGGTCTCTTTCTAAGGCACATCTGGTTCCAAACAAAACAAACCAAGACTGCTGAGGTGAAGACTTCCAGCAAATGCCAGTACAATGGGCTGAGATGCAAACAGGGAAGTCCATGACATTTAGGAAATCCTTGGGAAAGCAAACAGCATCCAGCATGTTGTACACACCTTAACTCATTGGCTGAAGCTTCTTTAATACCCTCCTTTATTACTTCTTCTATTAATTCCATACCCAGCAACTGGCTCAACTGCTTTATTAACTCTTCTCTTTCCTGCTTTTGCCTGTAAAGACATAGGAAAGATTTACATAAGTGAAAAAATTTACACTGGCAAACCTTCTGCTTAGTTACAGAAGTGCTACATGCAATGTCAAAGAGCTAATGCACCTAAAATTATTTCCCACTGATTTCTAAATAATTATTTCCCACTGATTTCTTTGCCTGGAGCCAGGATTCCCCCAAAAACACAGATGACAATGGAGTTCCTTAAGTAATCTGATCTAGTGAGTGGCATCCTTGCCCATGGCTGGGGCTTGGAACTAGATGATCTTTAGTGTCCTTTTCAAACCAAACCATTCTAGGATTCTTACTCCAATAAGCTACAAGCAAGCAGCTCACTCAGAAGGAAAAGCTCCTACATAAAGCACATACATGTCCCTCTCTGGAAGCTCTGGGTAAATAAAAGTTCCTAAAATTCCCACCCACCGTTTTCACCACAGCTCTGAGCCAACCAAAATGCTAATCAGCAGATCATCCAAGAATGCAGAGGGGAACTCTGCCTGCACGATCTCAAGGAAGTTCAAGGTGACACTGTCCTGCCACTGTTGCAAAAAGACATAGGGCTTGAGCAGAGGCACAAGGACTCAGGCTGGCCATGCCTCACCTCTCTTCCTCCACTCTGCGCTGTTCCTCCTGGACACGCTGCCTTTCCACACTGAGCATATTTCCAGCCACTTCTATGAGGATCTCCACCATCACCTCGGTCACGAGTTCCTCCACGGTGGCCTCTGAGGCACTGTGCAGAAACAGCAAATCTCTTCTCAAAGCCAGAATGTTTTCATTCAAAGTCCCAGGTCTATGCTTTTCTCAGCCACACTTTGCTCTCTTGCAGTGGGCTGACTCCAGCCATTAGCTAAGTACCCATATTGATATACTGACTCCCCTCCCCGCATTGGGACAGGGAAGAAAGTAGGAAGAAAAAAAGAAAACTCATGGATGGAAATGAATACATTATAATACAGAAAGGCAAAACACCCATTCCTTCATCAAAGTAAACACAGCACTTCCCATGGGAAGAGCAATACCCAGACAGTACCTGATCAATGTCCACCCTGAAAGCCACAAATATCAAACTTCTTCCTCTAACCCAGTTTTACTGCTGACTATAACATCACAGGGAATGGACATTAGTCAGTCTGGGTCAGTTGTCTCCATTCAGCAATTATCAAACAGTGGTGGAATAACAAACGTTTGGGCCACATCCCACATCTACAACTCTACTGATTGCCCTGGGGAGGAAATTTATCAGAAGCAGACAGATCTGGACTTCCTCCTCTTGTCCCCCTTTAGGCACCTTCCCTTCCATGACAGAGGTTTCTTGCCAGGCAAAGCTTCCAGAGGTTTGGGTCACAGCCTTCCCTTAGGCTAGAGCTGCAATGTGACAAACATCTGAAGAAAGGTCTGCTTTCCATTCCACTGTATCAGTAATGTCTTCTCCATCACAGACCTGGCAGTGCTTACTTTTACCATCTTCACACATGGTGCTGCTATGGCAAGGGGCAGCTGTGTTGACAGACTCTTGGAGAACTTGCAAGAAATGCTCTTTACCTGATGGCAGCAGCCACATAAGCTGCTCCTGCTCTGCCCACTTCTCTGCACTCTCCTTTGAGGACATCATGCACCAGCCCGTCCACCACTTCGGCAATGTCCTGCAACACAGCAGAGGAAGCAGCTGAACCGGGGTGCAGTCCTTCTAGGGAGTAATCTGAGTAAACTGGGAGAAGGCTCTCCAGCCTTGCTTAACTGACTGTAATTCACAGCAGCATCTCTATTTCTGCTTACAAACTGAGGTATCTTAACCAAATACAACAGCCTGCAAACTTAAGGCTATCTAGGCTATTTAGACTATCTAGAAAATTAATAACAGTCCAGAAACAAAAGGAGATTTTTGTACTAAGTATGGGCAAAACAAATCAGGAAACCATAACTGAGGAGAGACCCCTATCTTTTTATTTTAGACTTCCATTCTATCTGACTTAATTTCAAACTATCAGGTCTACCTTTCATTGGAATTTGCCATTATCTAGGTAGAATATGGCAACTCTACTGTACAAAGCAATGAGACACTCTGAGACTGGTTCAGCATCAGCACATAAAAACTTGCATGGGAGGGAGAAAAACACCACAGAGAGATGGGGTATGTATTCAAGATCCAGCACTAATGGTCATGTGCCCTCGGGAAGAAACTTTATCATTTATTATTTGACATACACACATGTTCCAGAAAAATGAAATACCCTAGGAACCTGGTTACCTTTTGTTGTATTTCACAGATCCTTCCCAAGTATTTCCTGAAGAGTTTAGATTTCCCTACCGTGTCCGAGTAGCCAGGCTGAGGCCTTGAAGGAGGAGGCTCAGGCAGTACAGTAGGCTGGGAGATGGGCTGTGCAGAGGGCAGGACTGGCACCAGCTGACGAGGCAACAGCGAGGGCAGAAGATGAGGTGGGGGCTGGACTCTCACTGCTGTGGCCTCTAAATCTACACCTCTGCTTTCCACTCTTCCTTCTTGGGAGGGATGAGGAGGAAAATTAAGGAAACAGATCAATCACAAACAGAAGCTAATTTTATCTCCAAAAAACTAGCTTGTCTGCTAATACTCAGCAGGTCATAAAATAAATCCGTAACAGCAGCTTGTTGTCTTAGAGTTAAAAATATACAATCAAAACTAATTTACTCTTATGAATGCTTTATACAAAATATTTAAAAATTTAATTACATATTACCCCCATTACCAATCACATATATTTCCAACAAAGTAACAGTTTTAAGTCAGGCACACCTGGCACCTACACACACTATCTGTACTTCCAGCAAGGACAGAAAAGCACACATTCAACTAAACTGAAAACTGACATGTTTATACACACAGCGGCAAGAAACAGCTGCAAGTAAAAAAAAATGCAAACTGCAAAGGGAAGTTGGTTTTCTGAAGTGGTCAAATACTTGTTATTTTATTTATGATGGCCAAATATGGCTCAATAGACAATCTCCTGAATTGGGAAATACATTTTATCAATCAATAAACATCGATTAATATTTATTGATTAATAAAAATTAATCAATACATTAAATTTTGGTTGTTGTTGGCTTTTATAGATATCAGGTTGTTCTTGGCTTCTAGAGATACATAAATACACTTCAGCAACTTGGTCTAGTGGAAGGTGCATCTGCCATGTCAGGGGTGTTGGAAATTGATGAGCTTCAAGGTGCCTTCCAACTTAAACCATTCTGTAATTCTCTCATGATTTAAACTGTAATCCTTTCATTACATCTAAACTTCCATGCAGTTTCAATCTTTGAGCCACAAACAGTTTCTGCTGTGTACAATAAATCTGCTTGCAGAGCTGCCTGGACAGTGTGTTGTGAGCAGTACCTAAAATGCATAACTGCCCTCACCTGTTACTTCCACACTGGGTTTTTGAATACTGCTGGCCTGATCCATGGAGGTACTTCCACCAATGTACTTGTTCTGCCCATTGAAGCTGGACACGGGCACATGGTGGGGCACTGGGGGCAAGGGCCCACCGTTCACAACCTCCCCAACAGAGACAGTGAGCTTCTGGCTGACAAACAGGGATTTCCGTGGTTTGGGTAATCCATCTGGCTCCAGGAAAGCCGAGCGATTCAGCTCCACATAACCCCTACAGAAAAACAAAAGTAACAACCAGACATATATCCTCAAAGCTCCAGTTACCTACAGGCTTTCAATTTTGAAACCTACTGTTTTAAAATAGAATGTTGACAGGAATAGATGACTGCCTGGTATCCTCAAGGGTTTTTTCCTTTTCCAGTCTCTCAAAATTCCAAGTTTGGATGAACACACCTTACAATGCATGGATTTTCATGGCTGACACTCATCTGTGAACCGCTGTCCTCCCACGTCCTCTAACACCTGGTTTGCAGTGTTTAGCTTCATCCCACCCTACAAGCATCACTATAATGCCAGTTTCCCATGAAGCAGAACTCTGTCCTTATTTTCTGTAGAGACCCACCTCCTGTTCTCAGCCTGTTCTTTTTCTGGTTCCAACCTTCAGGAGCAGCTCCCCCACATTACCCCTTTGCTTGGCATCTGCCTAACCCCTCCAGGCATCATTTTCCACACACTTACCCATCTGATACACTCAGGCCATAGTAACTTATAAAATCAGTTGCCTCCTCACAGTCTTTGAACAGCAGCATGCGGACTAGGTGGTCCAAGGGGAACACTGTACTTCTCTGGGTGCTCACAGTGTAGGCAATATTGAGGGATTTCAGACCATCCTTACGAATCTGGGGGGAAAAGAAAAAGCCATGCAACTTAGAAAAGAACTCAAAATTACCTATAAAGCATACAGTAAATGTGAGAATTGTGTTTAAATACACCAATACTTTGTCATCAAGTATCCACAAAAAATATTTAGAGTTGCAACTCTCTTTTAAAAGTCTATGCACTTGCTTTCTGGTTTCTGTTCCTCTTTCATGGTATTTGTTTAAAGCATACCCCTCTGTGATTCTTGTGCAGAAAAAAACACTTTTCAAGGTCTTCAGAAAGTGCAGGCTTATATTTGCTTTGCAAGACTCTCAGGCCTGTATCTCTGCCTCCCAATTATGTTTCAGGGAAATATTTATTTGTACACAATTACAAGAAAAAAAAGAGCATGTCAGTATTTGACTTTCATATCACAGCAGAAAGGTCCCGGTAAATTTTTAACACTTCTAAAGAAGCAGTAACAATATTTTTTTAAGGCTCAATATCTACTAACTCTTCAGCTGATTTCCCCCCAAAGTCCCAGACTGTCTTACTCATTAATACTTTAAAAAGTCCATCTGTTTTTCCCTCACCTGGTTGAAATAACAGTGTAAGAGGCAGGCATTCAGATAGGAAGCTGCTTGCACAAGCTTGAAAAACCTCACAAAATTGTTGCTATTTAATGCAGCAAAAGCTTGAACTGCAAATCTAACTTCAGGCGAATTTCTAACCTCTGGATGAAATTGCTGAACTTCTCTGTGGAGACAAAACACGGGGACAAAGCTTTTGCTTCAATGTTGAAAAAACACAATTCCGCTGCAAAATGTAACCACATGGAATTAAAATCAAGAGCATTACAATTTGTCTGGACTTAATCCTAAACTCAATTCTTCCCAGAGGCAGAGAGAGAAAACAAGTGATGTCTTGCTCTCACCTGAGAATATCACCCTTGTTGAGATTCAGCAAGACATTATAACCTCGGAACTCTGCTTCACTCTTGCAGTAAATCCCCTTGTTAGCCAAGTCCTGATACATCTCCTTCAAACTCTGCAGGCATTTAGTCATGTTCTCATTGTTGATTTTGGCATCAAAGGAGGACATGGGCTCTTCACACAAGTGATGAGCACAGTGGATGTGAAAGCGAGTGCACTTCTCAATCAGAGACACCATCAGCGGGTTGCAGAGGTGTTGCTGGGTTATATCCTAACAGAAAGAATGCATTAGATGTATTTTTAAACTAGTTGAAGAGCGTAGACACCTGGCACCACCTCTGGAAAACCCATTTCACTGTGCTTTGAGTCACTCTGCAGTTCAAAAGATTTCAACAACTATTGCTTTTTGCTTCCTTTTTTTCAGCCCACAATGAGATCTCTTTGCTTTTTATCATCAAATATCTCCATCCACAGCGCTCACCTTTCTTATTCCACGAGTTCTGTTCCAGACAAAGTCATACCATTCTCGGTAGTTTCCTTCTCCTTGATCCATAATATTTGTCACTAAATAGTCCATGGTCATGCTCAGCACCTCAGAGGGTCTAAGTTCATGGGGCAAAGGTTCCTCCTGATCTGCTGAAGACCTGCTATATTCCTTGATTGCTGTAGCATGATCCACCTGCAAGAGGTGAGGGAAAGAATCAAAACCCAAGAAGGATGTACAATTCCCCAGCAGTAAAGAAGATTTCATCCCACCCGTGCCATTAACTTCAGTAAAGAGCAGACTATCGAAGTGTTGACTTAGTCTCAAACTCATAACTTTAAGACAATGTATAGCTATAGATAATTACATGTAATATGTAAATACAGCTTTAGAACTACAGTTCTAAATAACTGAATAAAAGACATGACAGAGTGAAAAAGCAAATCTTGTTTTCCAATGGTGAATTGAAAGGTAATAATTTAACAGCCTACAGAACTTTTGCACCAGAATTACCTCTGTAATCAGCTAAACAATACTGACAGCTTCAGTGAGCATCAGGCATATTGATATCCTGAGAATCTCCTACCTTGTCAGTTCCTAGAAGCAATTCAAAAATGCTGAGCTGGTTTCTTGTCTCCCTCATGTAACGCTCCTTTTCAGGACACATATCTGGGCAAGTGCCCACAACAGTTTTTGCTTTGTCAAGATCAGTCCTTTTTATTCGAGCTAGAAAACAAACCCAAAAACAAATGGAAATAATTGAACAAACACTAAACATCTCTTGGGTTTTGGGTTTTTTCTTCAAAATAAGCTATTATCCTGATGTGCCAAAACAGCCCTGAGCATGAAAGGCTGTACGCAAACTTTGATATAGTCAGAAATGCACATAAATGGGGTTCTCCCCACTCTGAGGTCTGCCCAAGTATTGCACACATATTGCGAATTTGCTGAGAAGACTGAAGCTTTTAAAAGATACCCGATGTTTTGTGTACTATAAGCCAGCAATTTCAAAATTCTGCATTGACTGGATAAGAATTTTGTCAATAATAAAAATAAGATCTTAATTAGAAATAGGATCAATTTTGAAACTGCAAGAACAGCATGAAAGGTGTTACAACCACCACTGTGAAACAAAAGGACATTTTTGAAATAATTATCAGCTATATAGTAGTTTGAATTTAGAGAAATACTAGAGGCACTAGCAAAAGTTGCTCAAGAGAAGCTGTAGTAGCCCCACCCCTGGAAGTGTTCAAGACCAGACTGGATGGGGCATGGAGCAACCTGGGATAGTAGAAGGTGTCCCTGCCAGCAGAGTGGGACTGGATGAGCTTTAGGGCTCCTTCCAACTCAAATAATTATGTGGTTCTACAAAATGCAGTTAAGGCTTTCAGTAACTTTATTTAAAGAATCTGCAGAGATGCAGATCTCACTATGTGCCCTCCTTCATGGAAGACGGACATTCTGCCCTTCCCTTTACACAAGACATTGCATGTGCAGTAAGTAAAACAGATTTATGTGCTTTACAAGAAAAAAAATTACAGAAAATAATACACTAGGAATTTTATAGACTGTTCCACATTAAACTCTCTTTTAAGCCATTTCCATTATATCACAACAGCTTTGCCACAAAACCCTTACCCAAAACACTTACTTCTTTCCAGCAAAGAAGCAGATGTCACATTTATTCATTTATGTTAATTACCTTGTCGCATGATTTTGTCCCTCTGGTCCAAGAGCCTAAATCTCTCTTCAGATGTCTCAGCCACCAATCCCACCAGGTTACTGAGAGAGGACAGTGAAGCTCCCAAGCCATCTGAGCTCTGCCCTTCAGAATTGGAATCAAATAGCTCCGCTTCAAACTGCAGTGCCTTCCGAAGGCCAGGCTTCTTTGCTGGAGAACTAAAAACAGAAGACTTTTTTTATCAATAAAAAATATATTAGTGCATGCCCTGGTATTAATCAGTTCATTGTTCTTTAGGATACCAGCATCTGTTCAGAAGAGCATTTTGTTCACAGGCAAATGTGAAGAATATATGGATGTGCTGAACTAACACCAACACTAGGAGTCAATTTGGTTAAATCCTCAGCGCTACCCTGACAATGCTGCCAAGAGTTCTGGCATTGTAGAGAAAGTCCAAACAGAAAATGCATTCCTGAAAGTGTCATAGCAGGAACAGAAATGGATGGCTCCTGTAGCATTTTGCACAACTATGGCACAGCAGTTTGTATTTTAAGCTAGGAATTGGCTCGCTCGTGTGGAGACAAACCCAATGTGCTTTCTGTAACAACAGGGATTATTTCAAGATTTTATAGGGCTAAATACAAACATGCTTTTTAAATCAAGGGATACTGATTCCTTCACAACATATTACTAATTTTATAGTTATATGACTACACATATCAGATAACTTTCGTCACACTAGACACACCATAGAGGTATGACAAAGATGACAACCTTGCCGCTTCTGTGACTGCCACAAACCAGGAAGACTGTCCACTTGAAGTGAGACAATGATCAAAACTATTCCAAAAAAAGAACTCAAGACTACTCCAAAAAACGGAGACTCTCATTCCAGAGCACTCTAATTGCCTCCTAAGGAAACTGCTTGCTTGAGAAGCTTATTGAATCATGACCACAGTGCCATTATCGCTTGGTCCTAGTTGGGCTCTGCACTGTTTGCTCACTAGCCTCATGCCTCATACTGCAGGAGCTTTTATGAACAAAATCCAGAGAACAAAGTAAAAGACCCTAATAAGCCATTAGGAGTATCCTTCTGACAAAGTGTGAGAGCTGAGTGCTTCTAATTCAGAAGCATTCTACACCAGAAAAGAAGGGAAGCAGCCTCCCTGAAGAGAACGTGACTATTTTGCATGCAGTGATCACCATTTTTCTCCAAGCTCCCCCTTTGCTGCAAGGTGTATTACCAGAGAAGAGGACATACCTTCTCCCAGGCATGACACTGCTGGCAGAAGATCTTATTAAAGGTTTTCTAAGAGGGGAATGCTGATAGCTTTGCTCTTCACTGCTTTGCCTTCCTTCATCTTCACCTGCTTTCTTCTCCTTGGATGAAAATTCTCTTTTTGCTGGACCTGAAATGACACATAAATATGAAACCAAGTACCTGCCAAGCAGTTTAAGCAACAGCTCCTTCTTGAGCCCGTGGAGGTGGTGATGAAAACTAAGATTCCTGCTTTTGTACATGCATACAAAACTTCCACAACCACTTGCACTAAGAGCTGCACCAAGTTTCCACCAACTGCTATCAATGTCATTGCTCTATAAAGAATAAGTATTTTTCAAGACAATCTCACTTAGCAATAAAGCAAGTCTGATCCTCAACAGTTCTCTCAGGTTTGCAATATAACACAAGTCATAACTTCCTATGGGATATAAAACCCATTTCACCTGTGTAAATCACAATTCCAAGTGCTCCTACTGGAAGTATTTATTTCACATACCCAAGCTTAGGTTCAGGTTGGCATGAGTTAACAATTGCAGGAAGGGAGAATTTCTTCTTCCAGAGACAATTTTTCTACCAGCTGGATTTCTTAAAACCCTCCCAGAACAGTTATTTCAGAATGTTGCCAGACATGCTGCCACAGACATAACACTATGATAAAATAACACAGGCAAAGGCAGCCCTAGAGCTGCTGCTTCAAGAGGTTAATTCTCAGGGAGACAACTTGGCAGCTGTTTTTTTGGAAGGCAAGGCTGTGGCTGGTCAAAGCTGACATGAACCATCCATCTGCTGGTGGTTGAAGTACACTCCCAGGCTAGGATCTCACAGGCGCACATGCTTCACTCACAAATTAAAGAAAGGGAAGCTCTTGACATTAGAAGTATTCCTCTGGAGTCTGAACAATCTCCTCCTACCCTAATCCCAAGAAGGGTCTGGAATCCAGGTTTCCCAATTCTCAACTCTGTAGGTTGTTCTCTCTTTTGGTTCAAATGGTGTCTTAACTATTGATGCACAGAACAGCAACCTCAGTGGACACTGCAGAGATTCTCAGGACACTTTCCTTAGGTTGGTTCTCAGAACCTTTTCCTGAAAGCTGGAAGTCCACATCCCAGTCCATTATCTGAGGCAGGCAGCCAGGCATTTCAGACTGGGTTTCCTTACACCCCCAATGAACATCCTACTTCTGGACAGAAGCACACAGCTGCACATCATATTGCTGTTGTGTGACTGCATTAAGTATTCAACCACGGTATCTTCTACAAGGAGGTAATTTAGGTATCATTCTCAGCACATCAGGGGAAAAAACTGCAGCTAGCATTCGATTTATACATCATCCAATAGTCTGGAAACAGACTTACTTGTTTTCTTCTTTTGCCAAAATGTAACTATGTCTTTGTGCAACTCTTTCGCTTTTTTTCTCGCAAGAACTGCAGAGGCCTGAAAGAAAACAAAAGCAGAGGATAGAAACCTATTGGCATCACTACAGTGAAACGCATAGTGCAGTTTTTGCCACAGAAACGTTTACCGATTCCCAAAAAATTCTGTTTGATGTATTTTAACCTCACTTAAGACCTATGTGCAGTGAGCTGAACTGGTCTCCACAAAAAATTGCTGTTTTTCTACAAACAAGAGAGTAGTTTTCATCAGTGCAGGACCCACCCCAAGCATCCAGACTTAATCCTTTCTTCATAGAATCAGAAACTGGTTCGGGTTGGAAGGGCACCAAAAGACCAATCAGCTATACCCCCCTGCTTTAAGCAAGGACACCTTCCACTACGCCAGGCTGCTCCAAGCCCCATCCAGCCTGGCCTCAGACACTTCCAGGGACTGGGCAGCCAGAGCTTCTCCACGCAACCTGTGCCAGGGCCTTCAAATAATTTCCTCCTAACACCTAACTCCTCTTTTAGATAACACTGTTTCCCCTTGTCTTTTCCAAATCTGACCCTGTAAAAAGTTCCTTTCCTTCTTTATTGTAAGCTCCCTTTAGACACTAGAAAGGGCTCTAAGGTAACCCTTGAGACTTCTCCAGACTGAACACTCTTAAGAGTTATGCCACTTCTGATACTCACATGATCAAAAAAGTGGATAATAGCCATTTTTTTATTACGCCTGGTCATGATCCGACGAACTTTTACGAACTGCCCAAAGTGTTTTTCCAGCACAGTTCTGTCGTTGAGGTAGTCTGGGATGTTCCTGCACTGGACAGCTGTCAGCTCGGCAGCTAGCAGGCCCCCCAGCCCCTCCGTGCTCTCGCTGCCGCGGCTCCGGCGAGCAGGGGCGGATGGGGCCGCATCTGTGACGAGAAGGAACACGACAGCAATCAGCAAGCGGGAAGACACCCAGGCGGCCGGGCTGCCCCACCAGACTCCCGCCCACCTTCTCGGGCGGGCTCCCGGGCTTCAGCCGGCGGCGGTTCCTCGGCGGACCCCCGCTCGGCCTCGGGGCCGTCTCCGCGCTCCCGCTGCTCGCGGGCCTGGCTGCGCAGCAGATCCTCCAGCGTGCGGCCGAACAGGATCCCGCCGCGGGGCCGGCTCAGCATCACCGCCCGCTTCTCCGGCGGCGCCGCCGCCGCCCGCCCGCCGGCCGCCGGCCGCCGCTGCGAGCGCTCCCGCTCCTCCTTCCGCTTCAGCCCCTTGGACGGCGGCTCCACAGGATCCTCCGGCGGCGCCCTCGGGCCAATTTCTTCCGGCCGCCCCAAAACAGCGGCGGGACGCGAGAATGAGAAAGGCTCCCGCGCCCCCGCCGCCTCGGGGCCCGTCTCAGAGGCGAAGCCGAAGGGCGACGAGAAAGCAAAGGCAGCGGGGGCAGCCGGCCCTTTTTCCGCCTCGCCGCCTGACACCGGCTTAAAGACGGCGGTGCTCTCGGGCGCTTTGAAGCGGAACTCGGGCGCCGCGAAGGCACCGCCACCGCTGCCCGACGCTTCGCCAGAGATCGGGAAGCCGCCCAGGCTGGTGGGCGGCCGGAAGCTGAATCCCGCGTTCCCCGCAGGGGCCGGCGTCTGGCGCAACGCGTAGGGAGGCGCGAAGGTGGCGGCGGGCGCAAAGGGAAGGCCGGCGGTGCCGCTGCCCTGGCCAAACACGGCGGGCTGCCCGAAGCGCAGCGGCGGCGGGAACGAGGGCGGGCCGCGGAACGGGCCCCGCGCCGACATAGCTGCGGCAGCAACCTCAGACAGCCGCGCGAAGCAAAACCCGCATGCGCGATAGGAAGAGGCCCTCACCGTGGGCGGGGGCGGGGTCCAGTGCAAAAGTGGGCGGGGCTACGGCACCACAGTACTGCATGACAGGCCGGAGCAGCGTTTTGGGCGAGGCTGTAGGCGCGGTCCCAGTAGGCGGGGTTTCAGTTTGTGGGCGGGCACATAGACGGATGGACAGGGTGGTGGGCGGGGTCCCAGTGCAGGGGCGTGGTCTCCCGTGTGGCGGTGGTGGGCGGGACCTCGAGGGCGCAGTCTCGGCGGGGTAGGCCGGGTGGTGGTGGCTGCGGCGCCGTCATGAGCGTGGCGCTGCGGAACGCGCAGCGCGCCGTGCCCGTGCGCCGGGCTCCGCTTCGCCGCGCTGTCTGCGTCCTGCGCGCTGCCCTGGGCGCCTCCCGCTTCGACGTGGGGCTTGTCTGCGCCGGCAACGCGTTGATGCAGCGTCTGAACGGTGCCTACCGACACTGCCTGGAGCCCACTGACGTCCTCTCCTTCCCGTTCTACCAAGTGACGGCAGGGGAGCTGCCGCGGCCGCGCTGCCTCGACGAGTACGACCTGGGGGATATCTTCCTGGGGGTAGAATACATCCACCAGCAGTGCCGCCAAACCGGGGAGGATTTTGACGACGTCCTGAAGGTAAGCCCCGCTCGGGAGTGGCGGCTCGAGCTCGGAGCTCGATCGGTAACACGTGTGTTGTGCTCCCGCCCCCCGCGCAGGTCACGGCAGCCCACGGATTGTGCCACTTGCTCGGCTACCGGCACGACACGAAACCCGAGTGGGAGCAGGTGAGGGATGCGCTGGGGCCGCGGAGCATGTGCAGGGTGCATGGAGTGGACCGGAGGCCTCGGTGACGGGCACCGGACCTCCGTCGGTGCTGACCGCCGCTGCTCCCGCAGATGTACCAGAAGGAAGCGCAAATCCTGGAGGAGCTGAACCGCCTCACAGGCTCCCGCCTGCGGCCCCTCACTGCCGGCTTCTTCTGAGAGACCGAGAGGGGCTGGGGCTCC